>OX411548.1:41114097-41229097 GCA_948146395.1 Fragum whitleyi | reverse complement strand
CCTAAATGCGCTAAGTGTATGGCCCTTAGAATGTAAACAAAGAAAGTGTCAACAGGTACCCTTTTCTCGTTTCATATGGAATATTCAAAATTTTAATTCATACGGTTCATCTTAAAGACCTGACAAACATTACTATCCAATATTCATGAATTATCGCCCCTAAGATAAACACTAAAGAGGGTTGATGAAGAACGACCTACGAGGGATATCTAATGATCATAAAGCTCACCATTAGCCCGATTTGCTCTTACGAGCTTAAAGTATGTGGGAGGCGAAACTGCAGACATAGGTATACAACATTACAGAAGAACTACTTTTTATGGCGAAAGAATTCATTGATTTATTGGTTACGCTGCCAGAGGCAGTTTGCACTCATTGAACTTCCTCAACATTTTGTATTTTAACTAAAGCCAACAAAGCTGACGCTTTGCTCGCTTAAAATGCGTGAGTTGCAGACATTGAGCTGACCCGACAGTCAGATACTAGTAGTATATGTATGAAAAGGTTATTTTAGACCTTATGCACCAGAAAGTGATATACAAAATTCTTTTTAGACTGCGTGCGTCAAATTTCTCCACGTGGCGCACGTTTGAAGTTGTCGGAAACGTTATGCATGTGTATACATGTATTTTATTATTCTTTTACTTTCAAAACTTCGAATAATCCGATTGACAGAAAGCTTTTTCAAGTGAACAGTTTTTATGTTTCCTCAAAAAAAGTTCCATAAGAAAACCCTTTACCAAGATTATAAAATCCGCGTGATTTTCTTGTTTGTCACAAATAATAATAATAATAATAATAATAATTATACATGAAGGATATATTTGTGATCCTTCAAGCAAAAAGGGACCATCTTGGAACTTTGTCAAAAATGAATATTCGAAAAAGAGACTGGATCCAGCATTGGTCAACTAAAGGTCGCATTTCAAAAATTCTTTCACTGAATTGTAAATTGAACATTCTAGATTCAGAAAACAAACCCTATGCGAAAAGTGTCGACCCAAGACAGTCTGCGCAAATCGCGCAGCCTGACTAGGGTCGACACTTTACGCACTACCCAGATGGTCCCTTTTCGCGTGATGGGTCACATTTGTTTGTTTTCATTGTTCTTATTGATTTCACGCAAACAAGAAGTGGAGCACAGGAAATTACTTGGTTAAAATTATTTAGATGACTGATTTCTCCTCATTATGAATTAATCGTTATTTCTAAACGACTTCATTTTCAACATAATGTTGTCAAGGCAACAACTTATCATAAACATTCAAATTGGTCCTCTGATTTTCAAGCCAGAGTTGTAAAACGTATTCCATTTAATTTTCAAATTTATGTCGAGATTTTTTATATTATGGCGTGTCTTTCTGGGTAAACACTTAAAAGTAAATCAAACCATCTGAAGAATTGGGATGCACTTAGTTTAAAAATACTGCCCGCTCTTTAAAAGACATTAGGATAGAGTGTTCTAAGGCGACTATATTAGCCTTTAACCTTCATTGCATTCGATCTAATAGTCCGGCAGATATTAGGGTACAGACACGCGGAAATGATTAAATTATTTATTTTTAACTACTTTACAATCAAAACCTCTCTAAATCCATCGCTCTATTCATTCATTCATTCATTCATTCATTCATTCATTCATTCATTCATTCCAAACACTTTTTCAAACCATTCAAAACGCTCCAAAATCACTAAAAGATAAGATCAACAAATGTATTAAATGTATTAGTAAAATACGTTATTTTGACTCGCCGATTGTATACAAATGTATAGTCCGTTTGACTTCTATATGGACCAACATTTCGCCGAAAATCTCAAAATCGAATAAATGAATCGTGTTTTTTTCTTGTCATATCTTATTTTCTGTCTAATACCACGAAGAATTTGTTTTTTCGGAATTTTTGAATCTAAAATAATGATTTTGTCCGTCCGTCTACATGTTAACTCTCAGCCTTTCATACCTTCTTGTGACTGTAATAAACGGAACAGCAAATTGTCTACCCAAAAAAAGTACTGATTTGCATAGGGGCCGAGTCAAAAGTGTATGATTTAAAGTGATTCGTTTTAGTATAAAATCGAGTATTTTTGTAAGATCAATTTTATCGAAGATTTTCGCTTCCTTAGGATATCAAATCGGAGTGTGTATTCTCTTTATTCAAAAACAATTTGACCTGATAATTGGAAATTCCTTTTATCTTTTCTGAGATGAACCCCTTATTCCCTTATTTAGACCAATCACAAAGCATCATTTTACGAAGACGCTGGGATTTTCACGAGGAAAACCAGTTAACCAGGCGAGTAATAACGGTACAAATCACGTGAAATTTAAGTTCGATATGAAATGACCGTCGATATGCTAATTGGCATGTCCAAATAAGGAATAATGGACATTTCTTCTGTCAAATCTATAGTATAAAGCCACGTGTTTTTACTATATGTTGACATCTTCTTACTATTAAACAGCCTTAATCATCCCTCGTGTTTAAGAGCGAAAAATGAGAAAATATCAACATTAATCAGATAGACAAAATCATTATTTTGAAATCATTTTATTTTCAAAAAAATAATTTTTGGAATGGTATTTAACTGAAATTAAGATTTTTCCACATACAAATCTTTCATTCAAACGCAATTTTATGTAATTGAGGAAAAGGTTGGTCCATATAGAAGTCAAACGGACTATAGTGTAATCACAAGTCACAATACCGTATTCGAGTAATAGATATATATAAAACGCGATGTCACTCACATAGTTGACTATTAGTGTTAGGTCGTTTTTTTTAAGCTCACCTGAGCAGGAAGTGCTTAACATATTCTTCTCCTTAACCGGTATCCAATCTTGATGAAACTTGACAGGGATGTTCCTTGGGTCAATCTCTACCAAAATTATTCAAATAAATGAAATCCACCCTTAACTTTCCCTTTACCCTTAACATAAAGGGTGAAAATATGAACATTTTCAAAAATCTTTTTCACTGAAACCAGAAGGCAGACAGCTTTCATATTTGGTATGTAGCATCATCTAGTGGACCTCTACCAAGTTTGTTCATGTCAAGACCCTGGGGTATTATTTGGGCTATACCCGGGCGCAACCCTTTTTACATAGAATCAAAGAGCGAAGATCTTAAAAAATCTTCTTCTCTGAAACCAGAGGGCAGACAACATTCATATTTGGTATGTAGCATAACCTAGTGGGCATCTACCAAGTTGGTTCATACCAAGACCCTGGGGTCAAATTTGGGCTTTGCCCGGGCGCATCCTTTTTGATCTTCTGAGCACAAAGGGGTTAAAAATGAAAATCTTCAAAAATCTTCTTCTAATAAACCAGAAGGCAGACAGCTTTCATATTTAGTATGTAGAATCATCTAGTGGACCTTTAACAAGTTTGTTCATATAAAGACCCTATGCCCCACTCGGGCACAACCCTTTTACATGGAATCAAAGAGCGAAAATCTTTAAAAGCTTCTTTAAAATCACACTGCTTTCATATTTGGTATGTAGCACTATCTAGTGGGCTCCTACAAAGTTTGTTCATATCAAGGGGTCAAATTTGGGCTCCATTCGGGCGCATCCCTTTTAGCTCATTTGAGCATGATGGGTGAAAATAGGAAAACCTTCATAAATCTTCTTCTCTGAAACCAGAAGGCAGACATCTTTCATATTTAGTAGGAAGAATCATCTATTGGACCGCTACCAAGTTTTTTTCATATCAAGACCCAGGGGTCACATTTGGGCTCCACCCGGGTGCATCCCTTTTTACATAGAACCAAAAAGCGAAACGACATATCCATCTTTCTCTTGGCTGAAATCATTCATGGTATTGATTTTATGTAGAAATTATCTCCTTTTTGACATCTGCCTATTTAATTAATGTGATGTTTCAGGGGTCAAAGAGACTCAGGTGAGAGATCTAGGACCATGTATTCTAAAGTAAAGTCTTTTGTGAAGGTCAATAATATATCAATCCCTGTTTTCGAAAGTCACGTGGGAGTAAAACAAGGGGAAATACTATCTCCCCTACTTTTTTCTCTGTTCATAGATGACATTGAACTTTATTTGCAGAAAAGCTCTTCTTCAGGTTTGGATCTAAATGAAATGAAATTTTACTTCTTCTTTTTGCAGACGATATGGTCCTTTTGAGCGAAGAACCATTAGATCTACAAAATACTTTATACCAACTATCAAATTATTGTAACAAATGGGGCATAGAAGTTAATACAGAAAAAACCAAAATTATGGTTTTCAGAAAACGAGGTGCTCTTAAAGATAACGAAATTTGGTACTATAATGAGCAAAAAAATGAGATTGTCAATAGTTTCCCATATCTTGGAACAACATTTAATTATACGGGATCTTTCAATATTAACAATAAAATATTATCTGACAAAGCGCTGAAGGCCCTAAATAACTTAAATTGTAAACTCGAAACTTTGACTTCGAGACAACCACTTAATTACAGTTACTTGATGCTTTTGTAGGATCCATATTATCGTATTCTTGTGAAATTTCTGGATTTTGTAAATCAGCTTGTCTAGAAAGAATTCATCTCAAATTTTGTAAAAAATTATTAAATGTTAAAAGTTCTACAGCTAATGCATCGGTTTATCACGAATAAGGAAGATATCCACTATATATCAATAGATTTTGAAAAATAATTAAATTCTGGGGTAAAATTTTAAATTCTAATAACCCTATAATCAAATATTCCTATGAAGCGCTATTGACTTGTGATAGCGGGACTAACTGGTGTAGTAACGTTAAAAAGCTATTAAACGATCACGGATTTGGTTATGTATGGTCTGTTCCTTATTGTGTAAACCATGAATATTTTTACCAGATTTTTAGACAAAAATTAATGGACGAATTCCAACAAAGGCAATATAATTTTATTAATAACAGCTCAGTATTATGTACATATAAGTATTTGAAAGAGTCGTTTAACTTACCTTATTACCTAGACAAATTACAAAAAAATGGCGTTCGCACATTTCTAAATTTAGATTGTCTTCCCATTCTCTAAGAATAGAAACCGGTAGACATGGTTTGTATAGAATTGATAAGAACCAAAGGATATGCTTGGCATGTGATTTGAATGAATTAGAAGATGAATTCCACTTTTTGCTAGTGTGTCCATTATTTTCCGATATTAGGAAAACCTACTTGAAAAAATACTACTATACTCGCCCAGGCATGATGAAATTTATAACTTTAATGAATACCGAAAACAGATACGTTCTTTTGAATCTGGCAAAATATTTAAAAGAAAGTTTTACACGAAGATCTGGTTTAGATTATACTTCTTAGCTTCTGAAACATAAGAGATGTAAAACTTTGTCTTAGCTTCTCTTCCATTTTTGTAAATAGACCTAAAATGTTGATTGTATGTTTACATGTGCATGTTCATGATCATTAATGTCTATGTATGTTGTATATTATTTGACGAGAAACTGTCAAGTTTAAGTCAATAAACTATCTTGTATCTTTGTATCCTATTTAATTAATGTGATGTCCCGGGGATCAAAGAGACTTAGGTGAGCGATCTAGAACCATCGTGGTCCTCTTGTTTAAAAAAATAGGAAGCTATTTATAGAACATTCTTGTATATTTTATGAAAGGAAGGTAATAAATATCGTTGATTTTGTTCACCCTGAACAAATTTAGCGATATTAAATTGCCCCTTTTTAATTTTACTAAAAACTCAATCATTACGAAATCATTTTATGTCATTTCAAAATCCTTCCAAAATCAACCAACTTGTCAATTTCACGATGTTGTTAACTGTAATATATAATACTAACCATGGTAAGATTTTACAGCTCTTATGGTTGGGATTTCATTTTGAGCAATCGAGGACATCTCGCCACGCTGAACTTGTTTTGTCATCTCATCATATAACGTCAAGATGTATGACGGAACGGTCGGCTTTCTTCTCATCCACGGTATGACGTCATCGTCTCCAACAAAACGTTTAATCAAAGGATCTATGTAATGCTTCCCTGGAAACGATTCGTCTAAATTATCAGAATAAATATCCTCGTTATTTTGCACACCCGTTCGACGTAACGTTTCAGAGGACGTCAATGCGATGTCATCATAATCAACGTCTACTGATAAGTCTTTATCACGTACTGGAACTTGGTCGATAAGTCCGAAACACTGAATGATTAACATCTCAATTGTTAATGATATAATTAAAGCTGTTATTTCCATCATTGATATTTTCATTATTCAAAATATCTAGAGTATATTTGCGTCACAATCCACACATTAAAGATTGTGACAGTTGCTTAAAGAATAAAAACAACACCTTTCCTCTCTAGCTTTATAAACAGTAATTGAATGGAAGTTTAATGTTTAAAGCTTTTACATTCCCGTTCATAAACACATAAATTGGTTAGATTTTTAAACTGATAATCGTAAATTTATTTTAAAAACAGCCTAATTTTGTCCGAGCGCTGTTTGGGGTACAGCATTTTGAAAAATTACTGACGGATTACATCCACTCATGACATCTGCCGGATAAATGACAGTTGAATTTTATCCCCGCATCAGTTCGAATTTCATATCAATCAACAACGATAATCTGACATTATTGCTGGTATTTCTATACAGAATATTTGGCTTACTCTCAAGAAATAGTTATGAAATAAACCTTAGACTCTGCGTTTCATTAAAAAAAATATATTTTTTTGAAAATTCCTTTGTCTTCTTTGGAGATAATCATATTATAGCTTATAATCTTTTTTCTTAATTACCCAATCCAGGCCTGATAAAATTTTATAAGTTGTATGTTTGAAGGGAAACGTTATTTGCAACACCACGATGTAGCGTTTTGTATGCACACTATCGTTTCAGTAATAAAACACAGATCTTTATATAGAATCTAAAAGAGAAACATTATCACAGGGAAAAAAACTCCCTTTTATCATCAAAGGGCTTGTTTTCCAAAAGTAGATGTATCTTTGAATAGACAAAAAAAAAAAAAAAAGAGAAAATGGTTGTTTTCGATATCACACTAGATGCATATGGTCTAAATCATCCAACCCAAAGACCTTTTCAGGTAATTTCCATAAAAAAAATCATTCAATGACAAATGAGCCTGTGCGTGACATTTGCAACAAATTGAAATGTGCGTGAGGTGCAAACATTGAGCAGTGTAGACAGTCACCTACTGTAAATATAAAGTTACCTGATGGTGTATTAGTACTTTCAGACCTTATCTATCTACTAAACGCATAGTGAAGACTCTTGTAAGTCTGTGCGGATGCACAGGCTGGTCAGAGTCTTTGCTATGTACATATATGAAATTGTTCGAAATCTCACGCACAGGCTCATATTATAATTTTTCGTAAATGTATGAAAGAAATTGATGAAGGCCCTTTACTCAAAAAGAGAGTACTCATGCTTTATTTCTCTATCAATTATACATATTATCAAATATTGTAACAATGTTTAAATCTAAATGAAAGAACAATTTCTTCTCGTCATTCTATGGAAATTTGAACTTGATGCGATGTTTCTTTCATTGAAAAATATTGCTGAGAATGACATAGGGCTTAATTTTAAAAATGATAATTTTCATAAAACTGGATTCACTAAAAAGGAAAGGCTTAATTTCACTTTAAATGAGGATTAAGCATTTAAATTGGGTTGTAAATGTTGGAGTCAGTAACTTATGTGACTACCATTTTTCCCAACGTACGTTGCGATTCGACGGTACATATTGTTTATAAAACGCAGTATGAAGGTGCAAGTTATTTGTCTTTTCAACGTGGTTAAAGCTGCAAGTCTTTAACAATACAGATTGCATGATTGTTTCGAACGCGCCGCCGTAGCCCGTGCGATAAATCTTTATGGGATTCTCATCGGGGATATTTGCAGGCCAGTTTAAGACGTCGAACTTATGAGCCGCCTAATTTCACCGAGTTGCAGCAGCTCTATTGGGACGAACGTTATCATGTATAAGAGTGACATTGGGACCATGATGGTGAAGGAAAGGGATACAGTAAGATAATCGTGACTCTCAATTCGATCAAAATCATTATAAATCGCTTTCTCGGCGCTCCACTCATTCATTCACAACACTCAGTCAAACCATTCAAAATCGCTCCAAAATCACCAAAATATATAAGATCAACAACTACATTCAAAATAAAAATGGCTATACAATCCACGATTTCCCTGGTTTTAATAGAACCCTATATGCGTCTGATTGGTTCATCAAGATATAAAAAGCTGTTTATAACTCGTAAACATATCTTATTAAAAGGAGGTAATAAATATAGCTAATTTTGCTCATCTTGAAGGTTTGTAAAAGGGATGTAATAAGAATCGCTTATCTTATTTTTTCAACTTGAAAAAAGTTTGCGATATTGGATAACCTCCCTTTATTTTCATTCCAAACTCACTCCTCTCGCTCGTTTAATTTCATTCCAATTTCATTCCAATTTCATTCCAATATCATTCAGCTCTTCAATTTCACGATGTTTTTAACTGAAGCCCTCACTGATGTAATGTCATTGATGTTAGTCTGATCATTGATATTCCCATAAACCACAATAAGACGAGTCTTGTTTTCATCTATAATTCCACACCAGACGACATTCTGGTTTCAGAGAAGAAGATTTTTGAAGATTTTTCGCTCTTTATTTCATTGTAAAATGGTATGCGCCCGGGCGGAACCAAAATATGAACCCATGGTCATGATATTAAACAAACTTATTAGAGGTCCACTATATGATGCTAGAAAGATGTTTAAGAAATTATGGACGGCGAGCGATCATTGGACGGTACCCCCCTAAACCGGTAAGCTATTTTGATGAAAATTTTCTGGAAGGTTCCTTTGTTGAAGCTTAACCGAAGTCGTTTTAGAATAAAAATCAACCCTTAACTCTTGTTGCCATGGCAACTTAAAAGGGAAAAATAGCAACACCTTTAAAAAAGAATTCATTTCTCAAACAAACAAAACAAGGCAGTTTTCATATTTGGTAAGTAATAATAATAATAATAATAATAAAATCTTTATTTAAAGAATGTAGCTCATTAAGCTGTCATCATACAAACAATACAAAGAAGAACTTATTTACAATGAGGCCTTCTATAACAATAGGAGGTATTGATCATCATATATATTCATGCATTTGAAATGATATATGTAATGATTTAAAATTATGCTAGTAAACATGAATATGACGATAACGTGTTATGATTGGGAATGATGATGATGATGATGATAATGGTGATGATAATTATTGTGATTATAACAACGATCAGAAATGAAAAGGATATCAATTATTTATAAGACATACACAGTAATGAATAAAAGGAACCGTTCTGGTTAAATCCCGTTTTTTTCCATCAAATAGTTTTTCAAATATCTTTTAAAGCAAGATACATTTTCAATCATTCGTAGGTTATGAGGAATAGAATTCCAAAATTCCATACCTGTATATGAGAATGATTTCTTTAAAAAGTCTGTTTTGGGAGCACATTTATGAGATATTTGGTTGCAGTATTCAGATCGTAATTCATAAAATTGGTTATGACTAAGTGTTACAAATTTCGACATATAGGAGGGAGCTAACCCGTGAATGGTTTTGTAAACCATTAGAATCGTGAAATATTTACGTCTGTTTTCAAACGTTAACCATGTCAAAGAAAGGAAATTTTTCTCAGAATTAGACCGTTTTGGCTGGC
Organism: Fragum whitleyi; assembly: GCA_948146395.1. Classification (NCBI taxonomy): domain Eukaryota; kingdom Metazoa; phylum Mollusca; class Bivalvia; order Cardiida; family Cardiidae; genus Fragum; species Fragum whitleyi. Next base: position 41,219,401 of record OX411548.1, on the reverse strand, counting down.
AGAGAATAATTCGTGCAGCTCTTTTTTGAATCTTATTAACTCTTTGAATAGATGAGGATTTACAATGGCTCCAAAGAATACACCCATAGTCAAAATACGGAGTAATGTAAGAATTATAAAACATTTGTTTCGTGTCGATTGTGAGAAAGTTACATATTCTTTTAAGTAAGTATAACTGTGATGTCAATTTCCTACACAATTGATCAACATGAACTTCCCAGCCTAACGTGTTATCAATATGTACACCTAAAAGCTTTTGAGAGGAAACATTTTGGATTTGCATACCGCTTATACTTAAGTTTAATGCAGAACTATTTTCTATTTTATGTTTAGACCCTATTAGCATGCATGTAGTTTTAGTGGGATTTAGAATCATGTTGTTTTGTCTGCACCATCGTTCAATTCTTGTAAGATCGTCTTGCAAATATTTATTGATCAGCGGTACAGAAGAACTACATTTATGTAGTGTTGTATCATCAGCATACCTGTCCAAGTTTGACGTTAAAGTTAAAGAAAGATCATTGACGTAAATCAAAAACAGAATAGGTCCAAGTATCGATCCCTGAGGAACGCCTGATGTAATTAGTTTCATATCAGATTGAACAGTGTCATTTTAACCGATTGACGTCTTTCACTTAGATATGAACGAAATAAGTTACATGTATTATATGTGAAATGATGTAGCTGTAGTTTATATAAGAGAATATCATGATCAACAAGGTCGAACGCCTTTCTAAAATCAAGGAACACAGATCCCACCATATTACCTTGATCTAGTTCTGATAACCACGTATCTACTAATCGTATAATGGCAGTTTGGCACGAATGATTTTCTCTGAAACCAGATTGCTGTGAAAACAATATATCTGTTTGTTTTAGATAGGTTTTTAGCTGATAAGCGATGTGTCGCTCAAATACCTTTGATAAAGTAGGTAAAATTGAAATGGGTCGATAGTTATTAAGATCGTTCTTTTCGCCTCCTTTAAAAAGGGCTTTAACACTAGCCATTTTAAAGTCTTTTGGAAAAATACCTTTAGAAATACAATTATTGATGATACATGCAATGGGTTTTGAAATAAAATCTTTACATATTTTCAAGATTTTTGGCCCAATTCCATCGAGCCCAGTTGATTTATTACTGTCTAAATTATTGATGATATTTCGTACTTCTATAGGTGTAATGAATGTTACCTCAAAATAACGGTCGAACAGTTTTCTATCAAGGTGATTTTTCAGAGTTTTAAAATAATCTGTATCAACATGAACCTTATCAACTGTATTCGATATCTTAACGAAATGATTGTTCAATGTATTCACGACATTTAGAATACCCTCAACTTCATTCGATTGAAATTTTAATTTAGAAGGCAATTGATGGTCAATTTTATTGCTAGTAATATTACGAAGATTTTGCCAAAGATTTTTTGGATCGGATTTCTTTTTAATTGCTTCATTAAAGTAATCTTTTTTACTTTTTCTTATAATTGAGGTTACTTTATTTCTCCAAAGTTTATACATTTGCCAGTTTCCTTGATGTTTAAATTCGTCTCTAGTTAATATTGCATCTTTTATAGATTTATTATACCATTCTGGCTGTTTAAATCTTTTAACACGTTTTTCTTTAACAGGTAGATGCTTAGAAAGAATGTCATTTAATAACCTATAAAGAAACCCTAATGCCTTATCAGGGTCTGATATTGTTTCAATAGTATCGAAATTAATACGAGTTAAATCATGCAAGAAAACGTCCATGTTTAACTTCGCAAAAGAACGATAGGAAATCGTTTTGAAATTTTCCATCTTATGAAATTTAGCATGATTTTGGTACGTTAAAGCTATAGGGAAGTGATCGCTGATTGCAATTTTCGACACGAAAGTCTCGGAAATAAATTGCTTGCATGTACTATAAATATGATCTATTATGCTAGAAGAATTATTCGTTACCCTAGTTGGCGTTCTTATGTGCTGATAAAGGCCTAAGTCCTGAACCATCTTTGCCCATTTTGTATTACTGTAAGTAGATGTTAAAGAATAATGAATGTTATAATCGCCTAGTAATATGAAATCCAAATTGGCAGCATCAGCGAAATTTAATTGCTCTTCATACCTATCAATCCATGCCTGTTTACTGTTTGGTGGTCTATATGCAAAATTAAGTAAGACTGATTTATTATTTGAAAACATAACTTCTAGCCAAATGCTTTCAATATCACTTATTTCAAGATCAGTTCTCCGCTGATAATTAATGTAAGCTGCTATATATATAAGTAAACCGCCACCGAGCTTTTGCAGGCGATCTTTTCTTTCAAAAACGTAACCGTGTAAGTATAAATCAGAATCTGTAACTTTTTTAGTCAAAAAAGTTTCAGACAAGCCAAGGATACTAATAGAATATGTTTTGCTTAGAATTATACGAATTTCATCTAATTTAGGAAGTAAGTGTTATCAACTAGTGGACTTCAACAAAGTCTGTTTATATCATGTAACTTGGATCATATTCGGGCTCCAGAGGGGCGTTTTCAATTTAACACAGAAATAAAGAAGGGAAAAAGAAGAAGAAGAAGAAGAAGAAGAAGAAGAAGAAGAAGAAGAAGAAGAAGAAGAAGAAGAAGAAGAAGAAAAAATAAAGAAAGAAATAAAAATGCCTTAAACTAGCAAGGAAGACAGCTTAATTTTTTTGACAATTGCACGATCTTTCAGACCCCTGTCCGGGCGAATCTAATTTTACATAGAAACAAAGTAGGAAATCTTAGAAAAAAAGTCTTCTTTAAATAAGAAGACTGGCGTGAGGTCACTTTTTACGTGACGTATATCATGTATAGTTCACAAATGTTCCGTCGTGATATTTATGTATTATAGGATGGGGTGTTGACAATCTCCCAGTTTTTTATTTGCGACAGTAGAAAGTTGGCCAAAATTGTGTTTATTCAACCAGGTGCGACTTGCCTGTCAATAATCGTAGTGCATGTATTTTCTATTAGACGTGCTTATCCGCAGAATTGATTTCTTTTTCTCTTGCAATTTCGTAATTTACTTAAAGCATAGAACGAAACTGCCCTGTCTTCATACAGGATGACAAAACGGTGCAAACTTATAAAAATTATACCCCGCTTTGCACGTGCACACACGTGCAAAACGGTGTATAATTTGCGAACAATTTTGACCGTTTTGTCATCCTGAACGTAGGCTGGGTTTCGAAATATTCAGTAAGATAAATGAGTTTTAAATGCCGTTTGTAAATCTTCATCTGATATAATACGACGACGAAGTGAACGCGGTCCCTTTTACCAGTCCTGACAAAAAATTGGTACCAGCACAATGAGTGAATGGTTTTGATCCTCAATAATAAAGTCCTGGGCCCTGTTTTACTAAACTTTTGCGAAAAAATAATGATAATCGAAAGTCAAAATCACAATTCGTATATGGTGGTGTCATTCATTGTTGGATTCTGACTTGCAATATCTCATTGGAATCGTCTGTAGAAGACGAATCCAATGAGATGATGCATGGCAGAATTTCATTTTTTATTGACTACTGTAGAAGCAACTTTAATATTTGATTTACGCAAAAAATGATCGTAAGATGTTTAGTAAAACGGGCCCCTTGTACCGATCATCGGATCTGCCGATTAGTTGTCTCCCACCAATGGGTAGATACATGTAGTTGCAAACCCGTTATGAAATGAAGTTCAAAAATTATATTCTACTTGAACAGGTGTGGAGAATACTAGGAATGCATGTTAGTGTGCATTGGCAGCATTGATATATCTAAAATGCAGAAATTCCGACAAACCTGTTCAATGAATAAGTAAACAGTCAGTATCTACATGTATACTGAACTACAAAAGAAACGTCGAATTGTTTAGACTTTTAGAAAATAGTGAAAACTAAGAAACATTTGATGTTCTTTTGTGGTAATAAATTGAAATGAGCTTCGAGTTCAAGAAAAATATTCTTGTAAAATTTTTGCTTGGCTGTATATATGGACTGTTGGCACTCTCTTCATTAAATGGGAAGAATTTGTCAGTTGCTTTTTGCAGATATCAAATGTTCCTTATTTTCGCTAGAAGGTACCGGTGTTAATACGCCAGAAAAAGTATTGATTATTGAAGTTAAATTTCTTAAGAAAAACCCAGAGATATTTTTTTCCAAATCAAAGGAAAAAGAATCTAATGATTTCTTACATTGGAATCAACCATGCCCTTTGTGGTGGATATTTGTTTTGTTCATCAATAACCCTGGAACCTTTAATTGACACAAACAGCTCGTATTTGCAACTAAGTAATTGAACACAAGAATTGACAAGAACATTTGGTTTTTTTTTAATATCTTTGGGATAAGACTACGCCAAAGCTCAAAAAAAAAACCAAACCAACTATTCAAAATCCCGTCTTTACACACAAGTATCCATTCAGATACCTAACGCCAACAATTGCTCGATTTTGAGTTAGTTTTATTTCGCCATACCCCTAAGATCCTATGTTTGGAACTCAACATATACGAATGTTTGGCCGTTATCTCAATTATTGCTGTCATTGGTGATTAGGATCAATTTGGAAAATGGCTGTTTTTTGTTTCTATTTATATTCATTTTGAATGTGGTTGTTGATTTTAACTTATTTAGTCATTTTAGTCAGTTTTGGGGTGGTTTGAGTGAGTGTTTGGAATGAATGAATGAACGAATCGAGCGCTGAGTAGGCGATTTCGAATGGTTTTGATTGAGATAATTGTCAATTTCACGATGTAGCCAATTGTACAGAAATGAGCGGGTATTCGCCAGTTTAAAATGAGCCTGTGCGTGACATTTCCAACAATTTTTGAAACATGCGTGAGTTGCAAACATCGAGCAGCCTAGACAGTTACACAGTACAACAGGAAATTTGGCTGTCCGTCTAAAGTCGCATCTAGACCTGATCTATCTGTAAAGTGCAAAGCAAAGACTCTGGTCAGACAGTGCAGATGCACTGGCTGGCCAGATTCTTTGCTTGGTGCACTGATCAAATTTTTGGAAATGTCATCTACAGGCTCAAATATATTTTTTTTTAATTGAAATATTGTGATAACTCATTTGAATAGTCTTGTCGAGACGATTCCAATGATCATAGGCTATCCACAATCTTTGACTTGTGCAAATAATGGTCATAATTGTTGAGATACATGTAAATCAATTTTAAATCCAAAATACCCCCTCTATCTGTACATGTAGCTCTGCTCACGGAATGTCCAATCGAAAATGTTTTCATTGAATATGATATACCTCTATGGGCGAGAAAAATGTCGTAACTACAAGTTGTTCGTTCATCGAACAAATGATTCTTTAATCAATTTTCAGAGTTTCCAACTTGAGTATCATATTTTTGTCGAAATCCAAGGGAGAAGGGTCCAGACTACCGGTAAATATCAGGTCCCCATCACTAGATTCGTACTTACGTCGTTGATAAGTAGATGAAACCCCGTAACTTCAGATCGAATGAGCTTTCACAAAACTTACTAAGTTGTCACCCAATAACTTCATGTAAAATTGGTGTAAAAATCAAGTATTGAAAGAGTCCAGTCTAAATTTGTTTCATGGTTGAATTGTTTTATTACACCAAAACCGGTTTTACTACAATCGATTTACTATTTCTAAATATAGACATTCAATGAATAACATGTTGATTTAATGAATGGTTTAGTTTTGCGTCAAATTTTGTGAATTAAATTTTTGTACTTGTAATCAGGTAATAAAGTGTTTCATGGCAGAAGAAACTTTAGACACCCCGGTTTCGAACGAGCCCGGGAGTCCGTCATTGCCTTCAATAACATGGAGCGATAGCAATATTGATCTAGGAGCATTGGACAACGGATCTGGACTTCCACAAGTTGTCAAGTTTGAGGAACGTTTCGTTGGTGCAGGGTCCGAATCCATGCCCTCATTACCACCGGGCTTGAAGATCTATGCCGGCCAACCAGTTCTACTATCGTCAAGATCTAGTAAGAAGTTTGCAAAGGCTCGAACCATCTACCACGACAGAGAAGGTCCGTATTATGAAGTCGGCCAATCGCTGATGGTGCCTGAAGACTTTCACGGTAACTTTATGTGTACTTTTTCTCTCGATATTCCCCCATGCACCTTTCTTCAAATGTTATTAAATTCAAAATAATTGCCACAAAATTGATCGATCGATCAACTCGATTGATTGACTTATTGATAAATTGATGAATTAATTAATAACTTGATTGATCGACTGATATATAGATTGAATGATTAATAAATCAATCAATCAATTAATAAATCAATCAATTTAAATTATTCATTCAAAAATCCATTCATTCATGCATGCATTCATTCAATAATTAATTAATTAATTAATTCAAAAATTCATTCAAAAAATCATTCATTCAAAAATTCATTCATTCATTCATTTTTATTATCTCGGCTGTTTTCGGAGAAATCCGAGATATTCTGTGACCTTAGCGTCATTCGCAATGGCGTTGCCGTTGTTGTTGGTTTTTACGTGACTAACTTCAACCTCGGTCATATCTCTGTTGTTTTTTGAAGGGGGATAACTCTGGAAGCGTTTTTGTAAGATTTCTGTTCTTTTTTTATTAGATTCTTTTGCATTGTTCAGCACCTGCAGCCGAGAGTTGCACTCGTAAGCTGTTGTCTTGTTGTTTATTTTCATCTTTTATATAAATTCATCAGAATTTTTATCATATCCGTACTATTCCATGGGTTTACCAAAGTTGGCAAGTATCTTTGAAATCTGGCTTGTCCACAGTTAAACTAAGTTATCCGACAGAAAGTAAAATTATGTGTCTTTATCAGAAAATTCATTTGTCCAGTGGGCAAGTTATATTTAAAAAAAAAAGAAGAAAAAAAAAAAAAAAAAAAAAAAAACACGCTCGCAAGTTTTACCTAAGTTAGCATCTGTTAAGTTTAACCTCTGTATTCTGTATAATCATTATTTAGCTTTCCTTTATTTCTTTCCAACAATCGACGAATAATCATAAACCCATTAGGGATGATCAGCTTGAGGATTGATTAAATTTCATGGTAGAACTTGAGAGAGAAATATCAGAATTCTAGAGTTAAGTTCTCCTGTTGCCGCGATGTGACAAAAAATCAATTCAAATAAAAAAACCATATTAATTTGATTGGTTGATTCATTTCTCTTTGTCTTGATTGGATCTAGAGGTCCCGGGTTCGATCCCCGACGGTGGCACTCATTCTTTCCGACTATTTGTCTCTCACCAATAGGTTGATAATCGTAGACCTATGTGAGATAGTAGCTGGAGGCTAGGAAAGGGTGTGATGGTTGTACTGGTAAAAGGAATACCAGGAATCCATTGTTAGGTGCTCCAGTCGCTGCGATATAACTGAAATAATGTTGAAAGCGGCGTTAAACTCCATTCAATCAATCAATCAATTGTCTTGATTGGTTCATTTATTTAAGCTTTTAGTGACTATATAGGGGGTAATGTAGGTTTATAGTATCTGTTCATTTGAACCGAAATGTTATAAATATATTTTATTCGTAAGTTTCTACAATGTATTCCACTTGTACGTCTAGTAGAGCTCAGATTATTTTTTTCTTCTTAGAAAAACGAAAGAAAGTCATTTGTAGGTGCACCGCAGCGATATGAAATAATCCCACACGGACAATAAAATTTGTCAAAAAGGTTCATGTAAAATCCATGAAGCACTTCGAAAGATGGATAACTATAAAGAGGAAATGACTCTCCTGTGAGTCATATTCGTAATTTGAAGAAGATTTGAATAAAAGCTATTTGCATTCATATCAAAACCGCGACAAGATTGATTATGCAAATTCTTCATAGAAAATGTTAAAGCTATATATAGACACGCCTCATTTGTCTACCATTAATGGACAAAAGTAAATGGGTTGAGAAGCGTGTGATTCGTTTAGATGGTTGTGGTTGTACTATTGTGACGATCGGGACAAAACCATGGTCACAGTAGGTGCACCAGACGCCATGGTAATACTTAAGGGCAACCCCATGAAAATAAACGAGTAGGTGATGTAGCAATGCATGCCTAATACCGCATCACCATTAATTATTCTATAAATCGTGCTAACTGCCGTCATAGCAAGCGGAAACTTCGGCTTTTGAACGGAATTTACCTTACCATTAATAAGGCGCAGCCATGAAGGCCAGTCGTTTCGCTTATGATGTCACAATTATCAACTATCCCGCTAAGGTGACGTTGCATAAAACAAAAACGACGAACGAATAGAAGTGGGCATATAATAATTTGAAAACAAAAACAATAAAACGTGATTTTCTTTAAGCGTATTAAAAACCGGAGTACCATCAAGCAAGAAAAGGTGCATTTTTAAAGACATTATCTTGTTTCAGTTGGGAAAATTAACTAAATTGAAAATAGAAAGAAAAAAAAAATAAAATGGGAAACTCTTTGATGGGAAGGGGCTTGCAAAAGGCCCAATTTCTTAAGAAAAAAAAAAACACACCAAAAAACAAAAACAATAAAACACACACACATGAACATGGTAACGTTAAGTTGCAAAAAATGGAGCTACGTTGTTTTAAGACAACTTTCAACATTTTTTAAATATTGTTTTCTGTCTTTGCTTTTGTAAATCCGCCCGCCCGACTGTAAGTCAGAAAAGGTCAAGTTCATGTCAATAAAATCGCGGTATACAATATAAGTGTTGGAAATGTCCCGCACGAGCTCAATTTTTGAATGGTAAAAGGATCATTCTACTCTCAGAAAAGGACTCGGGTATGGTACTTCTACTAATTTCCAGATGCCCCTGGGTTAAAAGGTGCAACCCGTAAAACATGAAGCTCATATGACAAAATTCAGGCTAGCTTACATGTACCACTAATAAACCTTAGTGAAATTGCAAGAATCTCTTTTTTTAAATTTCAGGCTGGTTCGAACTTGTTCCTGGAGATTTCGGGCGAGCACCTTTATGTCGAACTATTGGCGAGGTCGCCGACATTATGCCATCAAAATTCTTCACTAGGACACGTTTACGGGCTATAAGGATTGAAAGTGAAGTGGACGAGACAGATAAGTCATCTCAGAGCGAAGAGGGGAAACAACTATATAAGGAAAGAAAAGTGAAAGCGGGAACCGTACTCAGAGTTATTGGCACTTTTGCCGCAAAATGGCAGACCACTGCATCGACAGGAATGTTTAAACGTAAAAGTAAAGAATGGACTACAGTGGAGATGAATTATCTCAAATGTATGGACGTCGATGAGTCAGAAATTCTCATCCCTGTCAGCACCCGAGGTAAATTCAGTATTGTTTACGAAAAAGGCAGTCGGGATGCACGCGCAGTTTACACTATGAAAGACATATTGACTGCCAATTTCCAGTTCCCAATCAAAGTACGCATGGTATTCGGCAAGGCCCCAGTTGTCCCGTGTATCTTCACTGGAATGTTGATTTTGAAGGAAAAGAGCAGTTCAGACTGTTTTGTTGCTTCAACTATTTTAAACAAACGTAACGTACTTTTTGAATTACCGGTGAATAGTAAATGTGACGTGAAGAAAGCTACAAACGAGGAAGATTACGAGAATTTAAGAACGTTCATAGACGCACAGTCTCTGTGTAGAAAATACGGTCGATCTTATTCAGCATTAATTAAATTGTCCCCAGATTTAGATACAAACCAACAAACAATGCAACACATACCAACAGAAAAACGTAAGAAGCGAGGCGAGAGTCTGAAGAACCTGGATTTGATCACGGACATTAGCGTGACAGACGATGAACCGCGAGACTTCTTTATGGAGGATTCCTCGGACTCTGATTCGCTACAGAGTGCGGACATGGCGCCTCTAGCGTTCGGAGAGATGATGGAGCTAAGGGAGATAAATCTACCCAGAACTAGTCAGTCTATTAGCAGTGTGTAGTGTCCCTTACAGTTGTCCGGTCTTATTTTGTTTTGAATTTGGATTTGCCAAAAAGAAATTTGCCGATTGAGAACAAAAGTATGCGACCTACAACTTGATTATAACTGTTATGACACTAGCCAGATGCGAATTGTTGAATAAGAGATAATCGAAGAATTGCAAGTTGTAAAATACAAAGTGTCAAATAAGAAATTGGTATTCTTTTCAAACAAAATCGCTTTCCTTAGATTGATATACCACACCATGCTTTTGAAAAACAGCAAATGCAAATAAACAAATCCATCTTAGCATAGGCGTAACTAGAACTTTGAAAGGACATGTTTCACAAACTGTAGATTTTGGCCCTGTAAAATCGACTTTTTCTGATTTCAAATGATCTCAATGAAATCAAGTTTATATGCATACCCTTATCACTTTCTCTCAATTTGTACAAATAATATTTTCTATAACTTTGACATTTCTTGAAAAAATACCTTTAAAGTAGCCCTAAAACTAAAATTGTCAAATTTTCCACAAAATTTGAAATTTATGCAGCTACAAAAGTGTGAAGCCCAAATTGCAACACCAACTTATTTCACTAAAACCTTCTATAAGTCATAGCTATTACTTGATAAAAATATGGAGGTGTGGCAAGAGTGGCTTCATAGTTTTCCGTAGCTTTAAAGAACTATTTTGGGGGAAAATTAGGCATTTCTGAAGATTTAGGCAATTTTTATTGGCTGATTTTAACGAAACTGGGGGGTTTTGGAAAATATTTTATACATTATTTGAGAGACCGTGTATAGGTTAATAGAAAAAGGTAGGTTTAATTGTGTTCATTAGAATTTTGAAAAATGATGATTTTACAGGCCAATTTCTAGTGTTCGTGAACCTTGTCCTTTATACGCACTCAGAAGGCGACAACCAAAGAATATATAGGATAAAGGCGATATGGGAACTGTGACAAAAGATAAATGCCATCCGTCGCCTCCCTTTTTATGATTTGAGCGTTGGTGAATAATCGAAACATCGTAACTACAGCTTCAATAAGCTGTAGTTTTGATGTTATGATCGTTCATCAACGATATTTTTCAACAGGGGATTATTTCTTTTACGCACTTGCGTAAATTGCGCAATGGAAGTTTCGCCCTTGCTTAGTGTATCATTGTGTATTGGTATTATTCAAAATTGAAAAACATCGCTTCTAAAAGTGCACAGTGATCGCAATTTCTATCAATGGATCGACAAACTTAGTCCGATTTGACAAAAGTCATTTGTGATATGTGTCTCCCACGAACAGCCCTGTGTTCAGGATGTAAAAACGTTTCGTGGGCGCTTTGAGATGAAACCGAGCTTTGCACGTGCACATACGTGTAAAGCGAGGTATCGTTTCGAAAACGCGTCGCTCACGTTTTCATCCTGAACGCAAGGCATGTAATCACCCGAGTAGCGCGATCGGATGAAACGTAATGGTTGTACAGTTATTTACATCCTGAAATTGACACTCATCTTGCTCAAAACCATTCAAAACCACTCGGTCAACGCTCCAATAATTCAATCAAAACATTTACCCAAATCACTCAAAAACGCTCCGAAATTGTTCAAAACGCTTCGAAATCGGTCAAAACGTTCAACATTTAAATCAAATAGATAAACATTTCATGATCTTATTGGCTATTGATTTTTAGGCGTGTGATTCGCAGTAAAGACACAAAAACAGAAAATTATGTAGATTTTAGCAAAGGGAGGTAAAAAATTATCGCTAATTTCGGACGAAATTAGCGATTAATTTTTACCTCTCTTGAAAATCATTCAAAATCCACTCATCACAGTCATTCAATGCCATTCAAAAATCATTCATAAATCATCCAAACTGGTCAATTTCAAGATGTTCATAACTGTACTTGCGAGACTGGTGCAACAACCGAAACGATATTACTTGAATACCAGTGTACAGCCTCAAGATGAAAAGCGCACGCAAAACGTCACAGTAAAAGAAATGACACCCTCTTTTGCATGTGGACTTACGTGAAAAGCGGGGTATCATATCTGAGCATTTTCAAACGTTTTCGTATCATGAACAAGGTTGCTTCAAGTGGAGCCAACCTAAATCCTTCAAAACTTTCAAATCGTTTTAGAACATGTTTTGTCACTAAGACCAAATTTATTGTAGGATTTGAATATTTCGGTTGAATCTTAAAATATTATTTGAACTTTAAAGGTGAATACATTTATATTCCTTCTTCTTGTCTATTTTATCCTCACAACTTCAATACATGGCGCGACTATTCTTCTTCATGATGCTAAAAAAGCCTTTATTAGGCAAGGAATCATTCGAAGTTCAAATGCCTGTCATACAAGTGTTTCTTGTGCATTTATTCAAGTTCAGTTGACAGCGAAATTATGGTGATTGAACTAGTGTGTACATATACAACGTGGGGAAACAATTCTTTGACGTTTAGCGAACGTTTTTTTTATCAAAGACGCCCCTTTAGTTTTATATTTGAATTAGTCTTTCGCACAAGTGTAAGAAATGTGACCAAAACCTTTACCAAATGTATTGGCTGTAATCAGATAACCCATTTTACACGTTCTAGACTGCTCTTGTCTAAATGGTCATTTATTATTCATAATTATTATACAGAGACCCTGTCGTGTGAAAATGGACCTTCAAACCCACATGAACAAGATATATCCATGTGTATCGGCGATTTTCTCTCGAAGTGCTTTTCAAAGGTTAAAAAATGAGTATTTTCTTTCCCAACTGAAAAATGAAAAAATCAGAATCGAATAAAAAATTATTTAAGGGGAGATTTGCACGAGTATATTTTCATTTACCGAAATCTGTTTCAATAAAGGCCCTTTTTTAAATGCAAGGTGGATGGCCCATATTTGTTAATTTGGTTCCATGTGGACATTTTAGCGTCATATTATGACTAGAGTAAATGTTTATCTTCAGGGTTTTAGGGAAATGGATACAAAAAAGTAAGAGACATTTTAATATTTTAGAATAAGTGAATACATGTGCAAATAATATCAACCTACCCTGCGTTCGGGATGACAAAACGGTGCAAACTTTTTGTAAAACATATACCGCTTTGCACGTGCACTTGCATGCAAAGCGGGATATAATTTGCAAACAGATTGTACTGTTTTGTTATAATAATATTTATAATAATAATAATAATAATAATAATAATAACTTTATTTATAGAAGGTAACATGTTAAGATATACATGTATATACAAATCTTATTTTCAACATGGCCCTCTAGAAAACAACAACAACAAATCTCTCTCTCTCTCTCTCTCTCTCTCTCTCTCTCTCTCTCTCTCTCTCTCTCTCTCCCTCCCTTTCTCTCTCTCTCTCTCTCTCTCTCTCTCTCTCTCTCCCTCCCTTTCTCTCTCTCTCTTTCTCTCACTCTCTCTCTCTCTCTTCCATTTATTCTTTCTCTCTCCATAACACATGTCTACATACCATTGTAATGATATTCAACTGAAATATAGACATATTACACATTTAGTAATAATAAATCAAAGTAGTAGCATCAACATCAATATGGACAGCAAATTCAAGGACATACACAGACAATATTTAGTACGTAGTAAATGAACAATACATATTTAAAAAAGAGTGCAGGTTTAGACTAGTGGCATAAGATAACCTTTTAGTTTTCGTTTAAATTTACTAATGTTATTTATAGATCTTATTTCTACAGGGACTGAATTCCAATATTGCATACCAATATAAGAAAACGTGCGCTTTCTATATTCTGTTCTAGGTATGCCTTGACTAGATGCATCGTTATTTACCTCAGATCTTAGCATGTAATGAGGATTCATACTATAATTGATAACGTTAGTCATGTAAGGTGGCGATAGACCATGAAGAGTTTTATAAACCATGATGATTGTGAAATATTTGCAGCGACCTTTAATACTAAGCCATTTTAATGAGTTAAAGTTTGATCTCGAGCATGTTTTTCTAGGCTTGTTCAAAATTATACACGCAGTTCGTTTTTGTAACTTTATAATTCTGTTGATGTAAGCAGATTTACAATTGCTCCATGAAATACAACCATAGTCAAAACAAGGAGCAATATATGAATTATAGAATAGTTGTTTCATATCATATGTGAGAAAGTTATTTATTCTCTTGAGTAAATGTACTTTTGATGAAACTTTTGAGCAGACCTTCAAAAGTACATTTACTCAGTTATCCTGATCGCAGGGCGAGACATATCTTACGGATTATTGAAACTAAATGATTTTTGGTATATTTGATTCCAACCTATGAATTGATTTGCCATTATATTTTAAAAAAAGTGATACCGAGTGGCCTTGGCATATTGTATACATGGATGGGAATCAAAACGCGAATATAAGGAAGTTGACCGGTCAAACTTTTAAAACAAACAAGAGCAGGAAAAAATCCGTAATCTATATACTGAACTGATCGTACATGTAGAGTGGTATCTTTTTAATTTACTTAAGTTATACAGATATGTTTCAAAGAAAAACAACAACTGCATTGTTAAAATGATGAGCCTAACTTCGTCACCTTATTTTCTATTGACCTGAAACTTGGCAGTTACGGATCCCTCACGATTATGGAGTATGTAAACCCACGTTTCCACAATGTTTTCGGCGGCCACGGTAGTCACGTTTCAAGCCAACGTAGGGGAACGGGATCGACAAACGGAACTAGTCGTGATTGACTTGGCAATTGTTTTAAATGTCAAAACATTTGCCTCCAGAGTCACGACGCAGCTGACTGCAGTTAAACGGAAAGAACGTAACGAAACGTGACAATTCGTCACAGACCGTAACAAAACTAAGTGTCCGTAGCGGGACGGGAATCAAAACGTTTATCCGGCGTCTTACCATGAAGTTGAGTTACAACCAGTCACGTTGAATTCCCATTATCTAAGGGGGGTTAAGGGTAGTTGTACGTTTCATCCAGGTTTGTAAAGTTTTAACGGATATCGCGGCGAGGTAATGTTTCGTCTCGTTCAATTACGGTGCGTCCCGGCGTGTTACGGTTTATTTCAAATGCTAATACGCCCTGGGACGGTACGCGCGATCACGCAAAAATCATAAAAGGTCGACCACGACAGAAAAGCCTCATTTGAGTTGCAAACATTTTTTTACATCGATTGGGAAACAAGTTCTTACAACCTAGATTAATCCCTCTCGATCCTGCTTCCTTGAAAATTTAGGACTCGCGCCGAATGTGTGGGCTAATGAATGAACCAAGATCGATAGCCGCTCCCGGAAAACTAACTCAGGACCTTTTGGGGCCGACGCTACCTCTAGAGCGGGGACACCACACAGTATTGGAACAAGACATATATAATAAAAAATCGTCAAACATTGAGTAAATTCTATGGGCTTTAGTTGAAAAAGAAGAACAATAAAGTAGATTCGCTCATTCACACTGACGCGTTTGATTCTACGATTCCTAACAACTTTTTCTTAAACGGAAACGAAATATATATACGCTTCAAAAAAGCAACGTCAAACTTTAAAGCAAGACGGTTGCCATCAAAGTCTTAACGGGTTTACAGCGAGCAAATATCTTTCAGATTCAAACTAGCTTTGCCAATGAGCACGAGGAACCGTTAAAGTAACATCGCAATATAGATATTGTTTTGTTGTCGTCTAAGAACTTAAATGGTGAATTTTTGGATTGTTTTTGTCTGACAAGGAACGTGCAGACAGAATTTGGTAAATTTGAGTTTTACACTGCGTAATTTGTTTCATGATTGTTTATGTGTAAACTTTTAAAGAAATCCGAAGTTTAATTTGGTAGATACATTGTAGTTTCGCTCAGTATAGATGCCAGAAATGCGGCAAACATCCCTGAAAAAAAAAGGTTTAAACTGAAGATCGAATCAACAGTGTTGGATTACTTTTTGTATCTCGTCAGAAAAAAATGGTAAATCTTAAGGTACTTTGTTCCGCGAGGAGGACAATTTATTTAAGTAATTATCAAGCAGACTTCCTTATTAGCTAGAAAAAAAAAAAAAAAAAAAAAAAAAAAAAAAAAAAAAAAAACCCATCGCAAACTCGCAAAAAAAGTTATTTGACTAGACATTATAGCTCGAAAAAAACAGCATTTGTACTGACGTTTGTTTTATATACATGTAGTTGAAATTCAAATACATGACCAAACGCCCTTGAACCTATGTCACACATTTCAAAGGTAAAACGCTTATCAAGAAAACAGGTACATAAAATAATACAACATCATTTGTTATTTTGTGCGTTACTCGTGTACCTCTATTTATAGATGATGTTGACGTTGGTATTCATCAATCTGTTAATCCAATATGTGCTAGGACAGTTTGATCCTCTCTGTAAGTACGTTCAGAAATCTCCGTTTATTCTTCATTTGTAACCCTACACATATGAGTAAGACTCAGGTACTGATAAGTCTACAATTTTCTACTTCTTTTGATTTAGATATAGGCTTCTGCTTAATTAAATTCTTCGGCAGACATGAACTTATTATTGTTTACTGATAATTAACCAATAACGCGTTAGTATGCAGGGTTTTAAGGGACGCGGATTTTGTAAGTGGGCCCTTTGAACCCCGTTTGGCTCTACTTCAGAATAGAATTGAAGATTGTTTTAAACAGACTTCGATTCTTCCCTGAAGTTGAGCCCCACATATTCAAATTTATCAAGCACATTCTAAACTTTGAAACAGGGAATAGTAGTTGCAATAATGTATCCCTCTCTATGATATTCTGCCGGTCGAGAGATTATCAAATGAGGGATACGTTATCGTATCTAAGGGGATAGCTACACAACAACGAAAATATTGAAAAAAAAAGAAGATATAGTCTTCATCTAAAGCAGGGACTCCCAAACATTTAGAAAAGACATTTCAGATCGAAATTGTTGAGTCCTTTGGATCCAACTTTATTGAAGTCAGACTAAACCCTGAAAGCTAAAAGTAGATTCGTCATAACGAAATAGCGAATGACCAAGAGAACCTTACCATGATGTTGTTGAAACGCAAAACGCAGTGTATCAAAAACTAAGATCGATGAAATGCTTCTTTTTCTTTGAATGCATTTCGGTGGTTTAACGAGGAATAACGGTAGATTATCATTTTGATAAACTCGCAGCGTTACAAGTGAATTTATCGAAAACTTATACCCCGTTTTCGTCCATTTAACCCTATCTGACGTCATCTATGCAGGGCCTAAACAGTGACGTCATCATAAACATTGCATAGCAAACACGCGCAAAACGACGCGTTTTAAGAAAATGTGTCCTTTTAATGTTCACATTATTTCTCATTTAGAATTCAAGAAATATAATAATCGTTTGTTTTTCGAGTAAGATCGATTGATATTTCATTTCGCGAACAATACAAGCTACATTTTCACTTGTGGCCCCGCCACACGTAAAAATATAGCCTTTGATGTTCACACAATGAAATATAAATCGAATTTACACTGAAACAAACGCTAATCCTCTATTTACACATTTTGAATTTCTCGCGCC
Source organism: Fragum whitleyi (assembly GCA_948146395.1). NCBI lineage: Eukaryota > Metazoa > Mollusca > Bivalvia > Cardiida > Cardiidae > Fragum > Fragum whitleyi. The sequence continues at coordinate 41,202,015 of OX411548.1, read as the reverse complement.
TTTTCATTGTTCGTTAAAATTCTTTGACATACATAAATGAGTGTTGCTTTATCGAACAACAATGTTGGCTCTTGATAGACAATGCATTGTGTTGGTTTCCCGAATTTAGAATTCATAAATCAGATCGGAAATTACATGCACTAGTATAACTGATTTTTTGCAGTGCATGATTTTAGACAGGTTTTAATCACGGTAATCATTTTGTTTATGATGTCACTTATTTCTCTTTAGTAAATGTTGAAAGCTGTACAAAGAACAAGCTTACGGTTACAACATACGGGGCGACCTCCTACGGTCTGATTTATATACAAGGAAAGGGTGACAACTGTCAACGACCGACACAAGAAGGATTGGCGGTGTACGAGTTTGACTTCACACAATGTGACATTCAGTGGGTGAGCATCCCTGGTTAGGGATTTGTCAATTTTAAATGTTGATCTCTCGTTTGCTTAATTGCTTTGTAAATTTAGGTTTTTAGAGCATTGCAGTTTTATTTCCTCTATCCATGGTGTTCTGCCGTTTCTAACACCAGTAAAGCCATAACGTTTCATCCGAGCCACCTGCTGCTAAGCTGTTCAAAGCAAACTTTAATCCACACATTGGGAGGAGACGAATGACGCATGTTACACAACTTTTGTCAAATATTGGACGAAAGTTTGCCGCGCCTTGATTCGAAATCAGACCTTAGGATTGACAACGCAACATGTTACTGACCTAGATGACAGGACTCAGACCTTTTTGCTTGGTCCGCTTGGGCTCACCAATTTATAAAACACTTACAGGTTTTAATGGTATGGAAATCTTCGAAGAGAAATTATTGCACTTACTTTCCTTTTATCCAGATTCTAATATTCTTTTAATGGGTGATTTAAACGCCAGATGTGGAGATCTTCATGATTACATTATCCAAGACAATCGTTATTTCATCTTTAGTAATGATGTGAGTTATGATAGTGACTCATTTAATATGTTAAGAATATCTAAGGATAAAAAGGTCAACTCATTTGGGTTGTCTCTTTTAGAAATGTGTACAACATATATGATTCACATTGTAAACGGACGAACAGAAGCTGATAAAAACGGTGAGTTCACATGTATGGCAAATAACGGAAGTAGTGTCTTAGATTACTGTATAGCATCAACTCCTCTATTTCCGTACATTTCTGATTTTATGGTAGGAGACCAGGCAGATTCTGTTCATTTCCTTATAAAATGTAAATTTCAATTCTGTATGCAAACTGAATATGCAAATGATATAGAGTCAGAAAACTTGGTCAAAATTTGTAAGAAACGAAAATGGCAAGATGATAAATCTTCACAATTTAAGGAATCTTTTCAATCTTTGCACCATGATATGTCAATAACTCTTAGTAACTCCGTTGAAAACGATATTAATTTTTGTGTTCAGCTTATTGTTAACCTATATGATATGGCTAGTAGATGTCTGGATACGAAACCGCGGACGAATCATCCCATCAGACCGGTACAACCGGACTGGTGGGATGATGAGTGTGCGGAGCTTAAGCACATCAAATTTGCTAATTTAAGAAAGTTTAGATGTCTTAATACTACTGAGAGCTTGAGTATACATTTAGAATCTCGAAATCATTTTAGAAGATTGTGTAAACAGAAGAAAACCGAACTGCAACACACAAATAAAAGTCGGTTAATAGAGGCTAGAGGGAATCCAAAGTTATTTTGGAAAACGGTTAAAGAATTTAAACCAAAAAAATGCTCTACATCTGAAGTAAAACCATATCAATGGTATACTCATTTCAAAGCTTTGTTACATGACGAAACATTAACTGCATTAGATTACTCTCTATTTGACACATGCACAGAAGTTGATGAAATATTTAACCGACCCTTCACTTTAGACGAGCTCATCAAAAGTATAAATAGTCTAAAGAACGGCAAAGCATGTGGTCCTGATAGAATCTTACCAGAAATGATTCAATCGACTTTCCAAGATATATCAAATTTACTTTTGAGTCTATATAATAAAATTTTTGATAGTGGAGTATATCCCAGCGCATGGTCATAAAGCATAACGTGTACTATTCATAAATCAGGGTCCATGTCAAATCCCGATAATTTTAGAGGTATCTCACTGATAAATATACTAAATACAATTCTTACTGGTATGATGAAAGACAGGCTTTACCACTGGGCCGAAACAAATAATAAAATTGGCGAAGGGCAGGCTGGATTTAGAAAAAAATACAGCACAACCGATAATATGTTTTCCCTCATGTCATTAGTTCAGAAACATCTTTCTATAAAAAGGGTGGGCGATTGTATTGTATTTTTGTAGACTTCTCCAAAGCCTTTGATTCTTTAAATCATTCAAAATTTTTGCAAAGCCTTGCCAGCATGGGTGTCGGTGGAAATTTTTTTAAGCTTCTTGTTAATATGTACAGTAATATGTCAACAAGGCTTCGTATCGATAATTCATTTATAACAGAAAGCATACATTGCAATGTTGGAACCCGACAGGGGTGCAAATTAAGTACTATTTACACTATTTATAAATAACATTTTCGATGCTCTTAGAAAAGCAGGTGTCAGAGGAATACAAGTAAACGAGAGCGACCTTGAAATTATCTCATTGTTATATGCAGATGATATTGCAAATACAAGCGACACAGTATTAGGTTTACAAAAACAGATAAATGTTTTGGCATCATTCTTTCAAGATACAGGCATGAAAATCAATTTATCAAAAACGAAAGTTATAGTATTTAGAAACGGAGGATATCTGCGCGACAATGAAAAGTGGTTTTATAATGGAGAACAAATTGAAACAGTATCTAGCTATAAATATATGGGGTTATTTTTCACGCCGAGATTGATCTGGTCCTTTGCAAAGTCTAACTTAGCTTCTAGGGCCAAAAAGGCAATAATTTCTTTGTACAAATTACAATCGAAAGTAGGATCCTTCGACATGCAAGAATCCTTTAAATTATTTGATACAATGGTAAAACCAATATTATTATACGGTTCTGAATTATGGGGCACTGAAATATCAAAAACGATAGAAACAGTACATGATCAGTTTTGTAAACGTTTCCTTAAACTTCCAATGCATACCCAAAATATATTAGCTGTCGGTGAATGCGGTAGATTGCCTTTGTATATCGATTATTTCTGTAACACTATAAGATACTGGTTTAAGGTTCTTAATATGCAAGAGAATAGATATCCTTTCATTTGTTATAAAATGCTTCGGAAATTAGACGGAGTTGGCCGAGTCACATGGGCTACGAATGTAAAAGAGTTGTTTCATAAATATGGCTTTGGATATGTTTGGTTAAACGAAAGTGTTGGAAATGAACTTTTATTTATGAAGACTTTTAAGCAAAGATTGATTGATACCGCAAGATCTAATTGGCGATCCAAGGTCTAAACATTATCGCTTTTTCATGCCAGAGCTTAAAGCTGCTGAGTATCTATCTTTTAATATTCCTATTCCTTTTAGAATTGCATTGACAAAGTTAAGATGCTCAGTACATAAACTAAACGTAGAAACTGGAAGACACTCAAGAATACCATTAGCTGAGGGAATTTGTAAATTTTGCGCGTTAGGTAAAATAGAAGATGAGTTTCATTTCGTGATGGAATGTCCATTTTACTCTGATTTACGAATTCGTTATTTTCTAAATGTATTTACAATATCAGTAAGTAAAGAAAACTTCTATCTGCTTCTAAATTCGGAGAAAAATGTATGCATTAATGTAGCTAAGTTCATATTCTATGCAATGAAACGTAGAGAAGAAAACGCAAATGCATTAAGTTAAACAATCTTTTTATATACATTTGATAAATAAACTGTCTTATCAGTAGAACTATCATACTTTGGGTCTCCCAATATATGGCTTGTATCACCGATCGGTTTTTCAAGTATGCTTATCATTTTGAAATGTACATACTCAATGGCGCAAAGGGAAATCTCTGCGTTTATACAGAGTGACTCTTTTAACTATTATAAACAAAAAGGTTTGTGTTAATGGACTTAAACTGTATTGCATATGGCTGCCTACATATATTGTATTGTATTATTGGCCAGAGGCCTTAATTACTTCAAATAAAATATTGTCATTGTCATTGTCATTGTCATTGTCTTCAATCGAACGTATACATGTACTTGTTTAACTGTTTCATTGATTGATTGGTTCACGTCTTGAATCAGTGTCTATTTTTGATACAAGTCAATGTTGTACCATGTCCGATTTTTTTTTTAAATTTCATAGTTATATCGTTATGATTTTTACTTTCTAGTCAATCCGCTTCATTTTATAGGACAAGAATACAAAGAGTTTATGAATTTGATTCAAAGCATCTGTAGATTTAGCAACTGGGTTGTGATTCTACTATTTCTAAATGAAGTAGAGGATATTGAATGAGTGGTCATTGAAAACTGAATTAAACGAGTCATCTATAAACGGATAAAAACGAGACTGCGCCGAGTTTTTATCTGTTTTAGATGACGAGTTTAATAAATTAGGTATTTTATGAGCACAAATTTGATATTCTATTTATAATATGACATAAATTTTTGCGATAAATCGAGGAATTTCCAGAAATTTATCGGTTTAAGTTATTCCGCGAAACATATAACGCCGTTTTCGAAGTGACGTCAGACATACGTAATGACGTCATTTTTACAGCGAAAATATAGCGTTGCTAAATACGTTCTTAGCTCATTTGCATAGTTATTTCACTAGTGTTATAACACTCGTGTAATATCAAAAATATTCAACGGCGTTATTTCACACCCACTACGTTGGTCATATTATAATTGAACATATTACAGAATAGACAAGAGATCTGAATTTATACCCTATATCATTTTATGCATCAAATTGTTTTCGACTAAGACCTGATGTTATTTTAAACTAGTTTATGATCTTTACCGCTAGGAAATGCTATTCAAGATAATCATTCAAAAGAACGCCGAATTTCAGACAGGGGCCGACAAACAAATTCCCATATTCTGTATACCAGATGAAACCGATATTGTTGTTAGTAATGATAAAATAGCGTAAGTATTATTCAAAATCTCCGACGATTTCTATAGTAGCGTAATTATTATTCAAATTCTCAGACATTTTTTTTATAGTAGCGCAAGTATTATTCAAAATCTCCGACATTTTGTACGGTTCATCCACTACAAGCAACGACAATGATGCTTGTTTTTCTACCCCCCCCCCCCCCCTCCCAATTTTTAGCTCGGCTGTTTTCGAAGAAAACCCGAGGTATTATGATCACCTTGGCGTCGTTCGCGTTGTCGTTGGCGTTGGCATGTGCGTTGGCGTAGGCGTGACAAACTTTAACCTTGGTCATAACTTTTGAATGGTCAGTCATAGAGCCTTCATATTTCACATGATTATTGCTTGGGATAAGACCTGTTTGTAGGTACCAAGTTCAAGGTCATCAGTCAAGGTCAAGGTCATTTTTCAAGGTCAAATTTCTTTAAAACATTTAACCTTGGTCATAATTTTTGAATGGTTAGTCAAAGAGCCCTCCTATTTTACACAATCATTGCTTGGTACAAGACCTTTCTGTAGGTACCAAGTTCATATATTTGCATCTGCCTAAGAAATAATTAACAGCCGAGCGTCGGCACCCCCTTGCGGTTCTCTTGTTTAAATTTTTTTAGAATAGTCAAAACTCAAAGGATATGAAGAAAGGATGTTACAATTGGAAAATGAAACTTTTTAAAGTTATAGAAGATAATGTGAGAAGAAGAAATAGGTTGTCACAAGCAATTTCTTCTTTTCACATCATTTTCTCAACAATAAAATAACAGGGTCCTAAGATTCACGGATTATACAGGAAAAAGAGGTAAAATATCGGTACTGATATTATGGGCAGCACTACATACACAATTTGATTTTATATGCGTCCACCCAAGATTCGTGCATTCTGGCTTTATTCAAGGAAAAGTTTCAAATCTGCACGAACAGAATTTTTCAAATGCATCTTTTCTGAATGCATGCGCATGAAGAAGAAAAACAAGAAGAGGAAGAAGAAGAGGAAGAAGTAGAAGTAGAAGAAGAAGAAGAAGAAGAAGAAGAAGAAGAAGAAGAAGAAGAAGAAGAAGAAGAAGAAGAAGAAGAAGAAGAAGAAGAAGAAGAAGAAGAAGAAGAACTTGACTCTTGTTCGACATCAAATGCACATGAACTATATATATTTCAGTTTTTTCACCAAATCCCGAAATTGTTCTATCATTGGTCAAAATATCCTCCATGTAAGTTAACAAATAAAATGATATGAATTCCTTTACAGTGACGCATCTGACGAGGCTGGCCTCAATAAAACTGTGAGGCCGACAGCTAGCATGACATTCTATAAGGTGGTCTCCAACGAGGAGATCAGCGGACGAGAGGTCAAGTTGACTGATATCCTTATAATGGCCCTACAGCTGGACGACCGATGGATAGGTAAAGCAAAGATGTTTGAATTGGGTTTTATACCTCTTATGTGTATCGTAAATTGAGGCATATTGCGGAAGCTGGAGCGCCTTAGCATGGATTCCTTGAACCTTTTCTCAACAGTTAAACCGCAACATTATCCATTAATTGGTAGTCCTATGCGTTTGTCTTATCTCGGCGGTAATTCTTATCTATTATAACTACTAAATTTCAAGAACATTTCTCTAATTATGGTGACCATCACTTCAAAGAGGCCCATGCGCAATTAATATTTGTGACAAAAGTACAAGCATTAATAAGTTTTAAATATTCGATTTTTTCCATACGCATGGTCAATGCCGCATTCGGAACATCGCTCGGACGTTTGCGTTAGCCGAGTTCCTCGGACGTAAGTGAAGTAATTTTGGATCATTTCTTGAGGTAATTAGGCTTCTGGTAGTATTCATCTTCAATTAGTTTATACGCTTCAAGCAAATCATATTTTGTAAATTCTTTCCGAACAACTTGGCAAATTAAAATTTAATGACAAAAAGTAGTAAAGCAATGTGTTTTGCTTCAAATTATATGCCGACTTTTATAATTTCCTTAATTATGTTTTATGCAACGTTATCCTTAGCAGGATTGTTAATGTTTGTGTCGTTATGTAAACCTACGTGCAAAATTACGCGTTTTCATAGCCGCGCCCGTATTATTACCGAGTTCTATTCCGTAAGATCGTCAAGGGTCCCCGATTGTCAAAGTAATTTTCAATTCCGTAGAATGACGAAATAATTGACCGAATTTTTGGCTGTTTTGCAGTTCGATCAATACATTGTTTTCTGTTTCCGTATTTCTTCAGTTATGAACATTTTGAAATTGAATCTCATTCCGATCAAAACCATTCTAAATTGCTCACTCAGTGTTCCATTCATTCATTCCAAGCACTCATCCAAACCAATCAAAAACGCTCCAAAATCACCAAATAGAAAAGATCATCTAACTACTTATCTAAACAAAAATGGCTAGAAAAAATCCACAACTTACCTGACTGACTTGAATTTGGTAAGCTTCTGATTGGTCTGCGAAGACATAAAGAAATATTTATATAACTCGTATACATGTTTTAAAGGGGAGGAAATAAATATCGCTAATTTTGTTCACCTTGAACAAAATAAGCGATCTTGGATTACCTTCGTTTAATTTCAATCAAAACTAACTCCTCTCGCTCATTCAATTGAATTCCAAAGCCAATTAAATATCACGCAGCTTGTCAATTTCATGATGTTCTTAACTGTAAAGGTCAATCATTTAATGCCATTTAAAAAATAGATGCACTACCTTATTCGTGTACCTCATATTATACTAGCGCCCCAAATGGCTATGCCTTTGCTATAGCTTCTTTTCAAAACATTATTTGAATGAAAACTCTCAAGGCCTTCTTTTGTGTTTTTTACTTGAAAGACGTTTTATGGTGTCCTTTTTTTTTACTTTAAAGACGTTCACTTTCTAAGGAGGTCCATATATTGTCTCGGTTATATTCCGATCATTTAGACACGGTTTTTGAACTGTTTATCTTTTTCTTTCAGCTGATTTCGACATAAAGGCGCGATACTGCATTGCATCAGATATTGTCTTAATAGAAAATTTGTAAGTAAATGTTTTTTTAGACTGTTTTTTGTCTTAACCCTTTGCTGTTTAATCCCTGCTTCTTACGTGCCTGTGATTTTATGATTGAGAAAACATTGTGAAAAAAGAAGAAATTGCTTCTGACAAGCAATTTCTTCTTTTTCCACAATATTTTCTACCCTACAGAATGGCTATTTTTCAAATAAAACCCACTTTAAATTTTCGTCTTCAAAACCTTTGAATTTGGATAGGTTCAAAATTTTGTAAAACAGGAAAGGGTTAATACGTGTTGTTTTGAGTGTTGGAAATTCAATTTTGCTATGGTTATCAAGAAAACTGAACCATTGTCCATATTATTTCGACCATGATTTTCCAGAATTAAGAAGCCGTGCGTTAATAGCCTTAGTAAATGCACCAAGGAAATGTGAAAAAAAAGAAAGAATGGATGAGAACAGTGTACACAACCCGCCTAAAATGATTTCTGGAAGTTTACTTTCTTCAGATTGCATATGGAAGCCTTTTTTTTATTTTTACCAATGCATAACGGCATATTCTTGCGAGAGATATTTGGTACAAAAAGATTCAACTGATTTACACTTATTTATTCAAGCTGTGCGGTAGACGTTGACTTATTTCCAAACTTCTCCAAGTTACGTAATGGTTACCTGATAAGCCAATTTGGGGCATTTCGACCAACAAACCTCGAAGGTGGGGCTATCGACATGAACTTTACCTGCATTCTTGAATTATGCCGGGAAGTCTGTGAAGCAGTAAGTTTAGGTTGTTTACTTCTTCAAATTTTTAAATGAGTTGAAATATTGTGAGGGGTATATCTATTCTTGCCGCCCACTGACCTAGTCAGTATGAAAATCGAACGAAATTGTGAAGTCGGTTCCAACTTTTTTAGTTGGTTGTATCTTTAACAGTAAAGTAAAAGGAATAAAAAGCAATGTAGATCTAAAATCGATTGAGCAAAAAAAAAAGGCTTAATCAATTAAAACATTGATCGAGGTAAGTATAAACAGTAGTTTTCTCCCGATTCCTGCAAGACGCATATTGAACTATCAAATTCAAAGTGAAAAAAGAAACCGTGTGACTAAATAATTTCCCAACATTTCCCAAAATTGGAACACCCTTCTATAAAAAAGGGATATTAAATGATTGGTCATGAAATACTACATTTTTCTAAAAAGCCATCGTAAACAGATAAAAACGAGACTTTGACTCGTTTTTATCTGTTTTAGAAGGTGAGATTAATAAATTTGATACTTCAAGACCAAAAAATTGATTTTCTATTAATAAATTGACTTTTCTTTGTGATAGATCGACAAAACTCTAAAAAAGATATTCGTTAATTAAAATTTTCCACGCATCACACATATAACGCTGTGACGTCATCACACCCATCATGGCGTGCAACGATTTAAAAATCCCAAATACTTCTGTTGTTCATATCTTTAAATGCTACCTTTCATAGGAAGTACCTTTTGGTGGTTTTAATAGAAAAAATATACAAAGTTATATTGACTTTCATAGAAACTAATTTTCGAGTTTTTTTATGACACACCCAAGAGACTTAATCTTTCAGATACCAGCCACTCTTTTTGTCGTCTTGTTGTTAATCTAGTTCTTGTTTACTGAGTGTGCTTCTTTAACTCCAAATATTTTTACCAGACAACTTGTGGAGGTGAACTTGGCTGGGGACGAAAGAAGAGAGATATCAGACTCGCCGATGAAAAGACGGAACTATCGATTGTGTCCCCTGAATCCAGGATCGATAAACGCCAGGCCTCAGAGAATACAGATATTGATGTAGCTGCCAGAGTCAAAATTGTGGAGAAATACTCGGAGATAAGTAATTACTTTAAAAATGCTTAAACGACCTTTTTTCATTATTTTTTATACATAATTTTAGACAATTCCATTTCATTACATATCTATCTATCTAATTCATATCTAATCAAAGTATTGAAGAAATTGGCTATTTTTGGAAATTCAGTGGGTAACAGTCTTTTCCTTGTAGATTACGTTGGTTTATCTATGTTTAAATTCACTTAACAAATTACTTAGAGCATTGCGAGGGGTTAGCGCAACACTATTGTAAGTGCCTATATATTCATAGGCACTTACAATAGTATTGCACTGCCCCCTCGATTATCCGTCAAATTTAACCCTCGATAGTTACATGCAATAACTCACTACGTCGAGGTTTCTTTGAGACGCCCAGCTGATGGGATTGTTGATGAAAATGAATTTGTCTCGTATCAAATTTGACGGGATATGCTTTGATATATCAAAACAGGAATTATCTATTTGCTAGGGTTTTCCCCTTATTTTAGATATTATCACTCTGCTATTACTGTACTTTTGATTTAGCATTGCCCCGAAAATAAATGACCAAAGTACTTGACAATAGTAATGGAAATAACATGGAATAGGTCTCTTTCTTCAATATTGCTCATACACAATCAATTATATTGTCAATTGCATATTATTCATCATATATGGGCGATTTTGAACTTTGAGTAATATACGCAAAGAGAAAAGTATTGTTACGTCCTATTTTTACCGAAGTAGCTTTGAAAAATGTGAACTTTGGTAACTTGACGCAATTCATGCACAAGAAAACATTTTCAGTGGGTTTTATAATTGGTAATAAAACTTTAATCAAATTCTGTCAGTTCATTCATGTTATGGCCATTATAAAAGAACATGCTTTAATCAATAATTCGTACACGATTAACTATTGCTACATGGAATGTGCTAAATGGGATTCCAACCTGGTTATTATCTCTGACCCAAGAGTGTACAACCAATGTCATATACATGCAAAAACGACGAAAATCACGGCCCACACTTTTATCCTAATGCAATGTATCAGATTCAGGATATGAACGTCGTCATTACTATTGCAACATCTGTAACAACTGAGAAGGATTTTGAAAAGGAGGTAACAATTCGCATAGTTATCGACCAAGAATGTCCAATAAACATTCGATGTGGTTCATATTTTGCCTTTGTTGAACGAACTCTTGTATTTACATACATTTAGATGTTGCAATACTTTTTGTGTGTAAGTATTGATTCAATATTGTTGTAATTTTTATTGATTGTATGTTGTCCACTTGACGATTTTTAAGTCCTCGGCATCAAATTTCTTTTTTTTTTATTTTCAGCCATGATAACCGATGGCGAATTTTAGTCTTCAAAATTACCAATGAAAGATCAGTAATATCTTCATTGACAGATAGTAAATATTATTGGTGTTATAAAGAGATATTAAAGATTGGTGGATCGTGTATGGTCCACTAAACGCACGTTTTTGTCGCCAGCATCATGACATTTCTCTTTTTTTTCAGCCATAATTACCGATGACACCTTTTGTCTGAGTGCAGCTTTGTTCGTCGTCATAATTATACTGCTAGGAGTCGGATGTCTCACATTTGGAAGTATGGCCGTTCTCATGTACCGGAAATGGACCACTGCGCAAGTCACTCTAAAGGAGCTTAGCAATCAACGACAAAACAGAAAGAGTGTTGTGTCAGAGAATGGTTTTACAAATCAAATACCAGTTCAGCAGTTTGAGAACCCGTACGACAATAAATTTTCTGTGGGATATTAAGAAAATTAGACTGTTTCAAAGACACTGATTTGTTAACTCGATGTCAAATTAGAAGTATCGAAAGTGATCCCCAGAAAAATATTTGCAACTAATTATAAATAGATGCTTAAGATAATCATTTGTATGAGAACTGTTACTGTAAAAGAAAAAAACGATCATCTTTTCAATTACGTTAATTTTGTGTCGTCTAGTATATATACTAATAATTCAGTAATTAGATATCAAATATCAAACAAAATGCATTACAATAAACGTTTGTGACTGTTTAATGCATCACAGTGATAATTTGAATTCAACGATTGTACTATAGGTCGTGTGGACTCGGTGGAACTTTTGAAGTGTCGCATGCATGTCAAATTTATCAATATTTACGATTCGCCGAGATTCCATATTCCATATTCCATATTCAAATGAAAAAGAAGGTCGAATCATTGGTGGAAAAATTAACTTGAATTTAACTTCGATTTATACTATCTTTTAAAAGTTGATTCGTATCGGGTTGAGAAGTCGACACGAACACTGTCATCATTGTCAGTTAAGCTTATTTGTAAAATCAATACTGTTAAGATTGTTAAATTTTCTGGTCACGTGTCATTCGTAAACTTCACTTATTTTAAGAATTATCTGCTTCAGAATTGGTATAAATGAAATCTATGTGTTAGCACAATATAGTGTTATTTCACTTTTTCCGCTCGCATATGTTTACAACATTTGCAACTTCGCATGCGGCGTTAAGTATTCTAGAGTTCCTGTAAATATTAGCGCCCGAAAAAATGTAAATCGATGCTATAGTTGCATAAAAGGGAAAACTACAGTAACGCAGGAATAAGAACAACGTTTTCAATTGTGCTTTTTATGAACCACGGACATTATTTTTTTAACGTATTTCACCTACCTATTCGGGACTTTCAAAATCGAACCCCTACAGTATTTTTAACACAAAGTTTATCATTTGTTTTAGGATAAACAAATATTTCTGGAATTATAAGTATCTTTTATAATTTATTTAAGTGTATTGACCAAGGTTGAGGATATTAAAGTAAAAAGTAGGCATTTATTGATCTTTATGAATAGTGTTTCACTAAAAAATTGGTCACCAGAGACCTATCCAATTAGAGGGATAGTAATCAGATACATTTATCTGTTTCTGAAGCCAGGTCCCTTTACCAGGATATCCTTTATAATACACAGTGATACCGTCCGCTAACCACGCACCCCACCACCCAAATGTGCCGGATGTTATTATCACGTGATCGCACAACGTCATCAGGGCAAGGTCATCCGGGGTATCGTAAAACGGACTAAATAACACATCGTCACCGCTGATATTATCCTTGCACCAGAACATACCGTCACTCACAATAATAAATTGAACTTTGTCCTCAAACTTTCTGCGAAAGTAATTCATGGCTCTATCAATATATCCAAGTTTTGGTATACTGTAGCCATCTTTCCTTAGTTGTTTTGTGTTCATGTCTCCCCGTCTTATATGAACGCAGACATTAGCTGTCCCGGGTTTTGTAATATTCCCTAGGAACGTTTTTGCATTGTTAATAAATCTATTCTTAATTTTGAGAACAGTCCTCACTATATGTTCGGCACCAACAAAGTATTTAAAGGATTGAAAATATCCTGTAAGAGACCAATTAGTGAAATGATCGAGATTATTGATGGTATCTGAATAAGTACCACTTTTGTTCACCGAAAATCGTCTATTGTTTAATGGTTGTAGATCTATCAAATTTGGTAGGTCAAACCAGCGATTAAGAGGGAATGATGGTCGAATGAAAGGAGTGTAATTGTGTTTCAAAGCAGTACCTAGTAATGTCGCAATTTGGAATAATTGGTTTCCGGTTCGACCTATACTTCCGGTTATATTCATCAAATGGCTACACTGATAGGATGATGCATTTAATAACACACTATTAGTATTTTCCATTATACACGAAGATACGTTATGTAAATTTGATTTTCTTTCCGTCTTTACCAGAAAACTTTCCGTCGCCAAGGTATTAACATAGTTAAGCAATGTTCTATTCGGACGTGATTTCACAAGAACACGTGACATATTTGACGTCATTTCCTGTAGGAAGACACGTGGTATACCTCCTCTATGTGGTGAAGAGATGTGCCTGTATATGAGATATGTTGTCACGATACACACGATGAAGGCTGTTATAAGGTACTTCAGTAAACTTCCACTTGCGTGGTGGACTCTTCGGGGCTTGTGGCTAGACATGGTTAAGTTATGACCTGAAACGTCAAATAAATGTTAAGTTAGCCATCAGATTTCCAATTCTATACCGGGTATTTGGTTTTTGAAAGTCAAGGCACTGATCAGGGTCCGGCTGTATAAAATATCATCATTGGTTGAAAGTTAACAGAAAGTAAATTTAAGCCGATCAGAATTGGTGTTTCAAACTGACAGTTGGAAAATTGAAACAACAAATTTGATTGGCGAAAAATATCTTCCTTTCTAAATTTAACCAATGGTTTTGATACAACCGGGGGCTGAGGGACCTCTAGTGCGCAGCTGGTCGGTATCTTCTTTTAGGATAGATGGTTTTATCTTAGGATAACAATTACATAGAGGACCATCGTTCGTTTCAGTGTAAGATCGCTAGTACATTTCATTGAGCAAATAACAAAAGCTATACATTCATGAGTGGCTGAGCTTCTGTTGTTAACGAAATGAAATATCAATGGATGTTATTCGTAAAAAACGATAATTCCATTTCTTTTATGCAAAAATGAGACAAAATGTGTAAACTTTGGGCCAAATTTTCTTAAGCAGTGTCATTTTGCACGTGGTCCCGCTTAGATAACGTCCCAAAGGTTGAAATGAACGAAAGCGTGTTATAAGTTTTTGATAATTTCACTGGTTAAGCATAGACATTGTCAAATGATAATCTATCTATATTTCACGATAAGCATCAAAAAGCATTTAAGAAATATGCACAAACCATACTAGAAGGCGTTTTTAGACTCGTACGAACAGATCAAATTCGACTCATTTGTGATGTATTCGCATGAATGAAAATTGAAGAAGGACCCTGTTGTTTGCCGTCAAACCTATCAGTTATTTAGTCTACGGAGATGTCCGCTGTTCAGGTTTTCTAGGGAACAAGGACGTATCTATATCCTATAAGTTGGGATGAATTACACTAACTTAATCACTTGCTAAGTGTTTGTTAATCGTTTGTTTCAGTGTAAGATCGATTTATATTTCATTGAGTGAACAACAAAAGCTATAATTTCACTCGTGGTAGTGTCACGAGTGAAAATATAGCTTTTGTTGTTCACTAAATGAAATATTAATCGATCTTACTCGAAAAACAAACGATCATTCTATTTCTTTATTGCAAAAATGAGACAAAAAGGGAAAATTCTAGGACATATTTTCGTAAAGCGCGTCATCTTACGCGTGCTTGCTATGCAACGTACATTGTGACGTCACTTATTTTGCCCCGCATTGATGACGTCAGATAGGATGAAATGCACAAAAGCAGAGTATGAGTTTTTGATAATTTCACTGCTTTTGCGGCGAGATTATCAAGTGATAATCTACCGGTATTTCTAGAAAACCACCGAAAAGCATTAAAGAACATGTTCTAAATACACATACTGAAAAAATTGTACTTCTACGAATGATCACGATAAAGAATTATACATACATGTGCTAGAGGTTATATGCCACAATTATTCCGTTTGTCAATCCTCTTTTATGAACGACCTTATTACAATGAAGAGAATATTCAAGATTTTGAAAACCGATTAATACTTGTTAAGCTAAAATGACCAAAGAAGCGTAGTGTTTGCAAGTCAAATACGGATAAAATGAAAGTATCTAAAATAAAATACTTACTTTTTTCCCGGTGTATAGATGAAAGCGATAAAACTCCAAATATCAATTCAAACATCAGCGCATAAGTTCACCATTAAATACTCGCAAAGCTCCAATCTTAGCTATCTAGAGTTATTCCAGAGTTATCGATTTAGGAATTAGTTCTAGGGGAATCCGGCCGTCTATTTTTCACACAATACTATTGGGAATCCCAAACGAATGACAAGAAATATGCGACAGCGGATCCATTGTGTTTCTCTCATCGACCCCTTTCGCCATTTTTTTTTAGAATAGGTGACAATTCCTGCCTTCCTTGACTCGGACCCAATCCCTGGTATTTCGCAAAACGATTATTATCAAGGCGGATACTCTGAAAAGAAAGGTATCCCTTGTCGTGTGGGCAGGCAAAATTTCATAACTACAGCTTTCTGCTTTTTACGACTTTTGGCTCGAATACTTTGGAATATTATAAGAAGTTCACATTTGAGCCTGTGCATGACATTTCCAATAATTTGAAATGTTGTAGGGGTTCAAACATGGAAAGGCATAGACAGCCACAAACTATGAAAATAAGGTTACCTGATGTTTTACAGATATTTTGATACCTTATCTATCTAAAAAGCGCGTAATGAAGACTCTGGTCAGACTCAGCGGATGCACAGACTGGCCAGAGCTTTTGCTTTGCGTATATTTCAAATTGTTGGAAATCTCGTCCACGGGCTCATTTTTGTTTGATTCCCATTGAGAAGAAACTCCAGTTCTGCGCACAACACTGCAACAATCTCTTTGACGCTTTTAGATAATTTATCTAGTAATTACGGTAAGATATCACTGAAAATATTATTGCCAAACTAGTTAAATTATAAAAAATATACCCTGTTTTCGCTTTGACGTTATCTGAGCGGAGCCCAATAAAGAAATCTAAATGACGCAAAGATAACGTTGCCTAAAATAATGTGCAAAAAGAGGCGCTATGAGTAATTTTGTCCCAAAATCTTCACATTGTGTCCCTTTTTAGCGCTAAAGAAATAGTATATTCGTTTGTTTTTCGTGTAACATCGATTAATCTTCCATTTCGTGAACAACAAAAGCTATATTTCCACTCGTTGCTCTACCGCTAGTGAAAATATTGCTTTTGTTGTTTACGAAATGAAGGTTAAATAGATCTGGAACTAAAACAAACAATTATTCACCATACATGTATAATATCATCCGAAAGAAGGAATGGGATACCGAATCCTAAACGCATGTGTTAAAGTAAAGTAGGATATTGTTCGATCAAGTTAGCTCCTTTGCTTTACTTTAATAACGTTGGTCGGTCATGGGATACGCCGCTTACCACTTCAATGGGAAAACTCTTGGATTTAGAAAGACAAAGGCTTTCGTTTAGAATTTACGAATTGTTCTTCATATCTATTCCTTATCGAAGCCGTTTAAAAGGCATATAAGAGTTTCTTGCAAAATTTTGACCTGTAATCGAGAAAACGTGACACTTCAAAATCTGCCTACTCTAACCCTTGTCATATAAAATAATTATGACTATGACAAAACTACATTAAAATCAAAGCGTTGAAAGCAATGGATGAACTTGAACTGTTAGCCAGTGTCTAATTTTAAAATATATTTTTCAAAAATCTCTGTTTTCAAAGAAAAATCAGATATTAAAGACTAAGAACAGGCTGTACAGGATAGATTTCCCAAACAAAGGGAAATAAACATGTAGACATATTTAAATGTTAAATGAAATCGTCTCCCTTGTGTTAGGTGTACAAAGGGTGACGATAGACTACTGTTGTCAATTTCGGCTATAAGTTTTGTCTACATGTCATTTCCGCCATTGGCTTGACTCAAACAGGTCGGTAATCATACACTACGGCAGTCTTGGGAACATCGCTCGGACTGTTCCGTAAACTGGAAAGTATCTCGGACGTAAGTGTAATAATTTTGGGTCATTTCTGGGATAATTCGGTTTATAGTGGTACTTCGGTCATCAATATGCTTGAAAAAAATTCTTACGTTTATTTTGTTTTATGCTACATCGTCCTTGGCGAGATTTTTGGTGTTTGTGACGTCTCATAATCCATCGTGCGATATGACGCGCGTTCATGTCTACGCCCTCATTATTTCCGATGCCTATTCCGTAGAATCGCCGAAGGTTCCCGAGTGCTACAGCGGGATGGGTAGCCATTGGGTTGGGAAAAAATGAAGTTGAAACATGTTTTGAATTAAACAACGAATCTATAGTTTGGCGCTACAAAAACGTCAATTTATGAAAAGCAACCAGTTATTCTGCTACTCTGCTGAATTCCCGCTAGTATCAGGTCAGCTGACTGAAACAAATGAAACTCCAAACATCGTTACGATGTTTTTTTAATCATATAAATCATAATCCGGAATTACTCCTGAAAATATCATTATTTTGCAAAATGAGCGGGTGGTGAGGGTTATATGACTCATATGGGTCTGCTAGACTTCAAGCATCGTAGCAGATTACAACTAAGATACAGTTATTTCCCGTTTTATTTTTTATTTCTAAGTTGGTTTTTTTTAATCAAATTCACTCTACTCCTCTTCTACCTCCTGTCTACTAATTTCACTCCGCTACTCTATCGCTCTTCAACCCTGAAACTTTACTCTGCTATCAAGTTTCATTGTCGGCCCGCAATTTCTCACCTGCTACTCTTTTGGTCTGCCAACTTTATCTCTGCTACTCTTTTGGTCTGCCAACTTCATCTCTGCTACTCTTTTGGTCTACCAACTTCACATGCTACTCTTCTGGTATACCAACTTCCTCTCTGCTTCTCATTTGGTCTCCCAACTTCATCTCTGCTGGTCTAAAAACTACACTTTCTACTTGTCTGGTCTACCAGCATCACATGCTACTCTTCTGGTCTACCACATTCACTTTGCTACTTTTCTGGTCTACAACATTCATTCTGCCACTCTTTCTGGTCTGGTGCTATTCCATCATCACTCTGCTACTATGCTTTTGTTTCGGTCTGAAACCTTTACTCGGTTTTCCAGAAACTCTGCCGGTCTGCCAACTTCAATCTGCTCATATACCAAAATCACGCAGCTACCCTTCAAATCTGCCATCTTCATTCTGCTACCCTGCTCCTCTTCCAGTCTGCGTACTTCACTCTACTTCTACGAAACATTTTTAATTTGCCAACTTCACTCTTCTACCACGCTTCTCTGCCGGTCTGCCATCTTCAATCTTCTACTCTTCTGGTCTGTCAACTTTACTCTGCTAATCTGTCGGTATGCTAGATTCACTGCCAATCTATCTTCTTGTCTGTGTACTTCGCTCTGTAATACTGCTACTCTGTCGGTATACCAACTTCACTCTGCATCTCTGATTCTCTTCTAGTCTGCCAACATCGCTCTTCTACTCTGCCGGCCTGCGAATTTCACTCTGCTACATGATCCTGTTACTGATACTGTTTTAAAAACAGCAGTAACTTGTCTGCTTGAGGTTAAAATAAACCATACAATTTATTTGCGTAAAAGTCTAAATCGTCTGTGAATTATTACATGTTCATTGAACGCACGTTCCCACTTCATAGCACATTTCTTTGAACATTTTTCCTTTACCAAACTCTACCCTGCACCCAGAATAAATCAAAGCACTGAAAGTACTGATGGTGAACGAACCTGATGGCATTCTAGAATTATATATTGAATTCAATTAGAAAAGAGAAGCTATGAATGTAAA
This sequence comes from Fragum whitleyi, assembly GCA_948146395.1. Taxonomy (NCBI): domain Eukaryota; kingdom Metazoa; phylum Mollusca; class Bivalvia; order Cardiida; family Cardiidae; genus Fragum; species Fragum whitleyi. The sequence continues at coordinate 41,182,795 of OX411548.1, read as the reverse complement.
AATAATTAAAAAAAAGGGGGAGGGAGGAATTGTCTTGACAAAATTTCCGTTATTCGGAAATTTCAATGCAAATTCAAAGAAAGGGAAAGATGGGGAAAATCCTGTTAGAAAATTATTTGTTAGAATATGAGTTGTTACTCTGTGAAAATTTCTTTTACACACTTGAAATAGGTACATTTATTAATAAAACATAAATGGAGAGAATGATTTAATCCTATCTAAAACTGTCTTCAACCTAAATCCAATGGTGTTTGTTTTTACAAAAGTAATTTTTATCATGTTTAAGCAAATTTCAAGTACATTTGTTGTATTTGTTTTAACTTTTTTTTTTATCTATCTTTGTTTCTTCTCAGAGGATAAAAAGGTCTTTGAGTACCAACCAAAGAAACACCTATGAATATCAGTCAGTCCTGAAATGTACTCATTGTTTAAAGTTATGATTTGTTAACTTATTAATAGTATTTTGAACCATAACCTGAGAGATTCATTTTGATCATATCTGAAGCCAAAACCACTTCCGTGGTTGACACTTATGTCGTTATTCAATTTTATAACTCTGCAGGATGAGAAATATTTAGGTATAGGTTAAAGTGTGTATTTCCGTTTATTTATTGTCTCTACCGTAGCATATGCCCATATGAGCGACGCCCCCGGAAGACGGTTAGTTGTTACGGGGGATAGTGCAAGGATACATGACGAATCTACTGCTGAGATCCGCCATGGTTCATTAACGTGCTCGGTGTAAAGCACCGTCTCACGGGGCCTCGGTTTAACGTCTAATCCGAAAGACAAGTAGTTTTTGTTAGTGTACCAGCCCGGGAACCGAACCCACGCGGTCGAACTTCAATGGTTTTGAAGTCCGGTGCTCTACCAACTGAGCTAATCGTGCTGGTCGTATAGGTTAAAGTGTATGTTTGTAGGATTTAGGTCCCTCCGTGCTCTAGGCATATATGGTAAGGACCATGAGAGAGAAAGAAGCGGATACGAGGAGATCCGGGTTCATACGCCCCTAGCTCTTCTACGAAAAGACCTCCTTGGTTCTTTATTGTGCCCAGTGTAAAGCACCGATACTCGCGAAGCTACCTCTGGGTTTTTTACCAGTTCACTTCTAGTTGAAAATTCCTGCCTGGGTTGGGATTCGAGTATAGGTTAAAGGAGGTCTAGTGCCTTATTAGTATAATTCATAGATAATTTCTGTTTAAGGTTTAGAAATTAAAGTACATGTATAACTTTTTATGTTAAATAATTGCTTCATAGTAAATTGCATTCTTACAGTCTTTATAAATATTATTTTTGTAACGTAATTTCCACGTCAAAAGCGAATAAGAATCTTATTTAAGAAGTTTATTTTTTAAAGGGAGGTAATAATTGCATGAACAAATAGTTTAAGTTTAATACCCTGTTTTTTTCCTCCCGACTTTCCTCCCAATAAGAAATTAGAATCTTTACAATTGTCGGTTTATTTTTTGCACGAGAACCTATTGTTTACATTCAAGAGTTTGGATGCTTGTAAAATCACTCACTATAGATATCTTATTACAGTATTGCGGCTGATAGACTTTTCTTCTCGGAGCTAGTTTTTTCTTAAACTGTAGTTAACCAATTCTAAACGTATTTTGGAAAGGATGGAACCAGTTTTTATTCATCGATTAAGATTTTTATGATTTCTGTAAAAAACGCAATGGCTTTTCCGAATAATTTAACAACTAAACCCGCCTGTCGAATTGTAAACAAGTGCATGACGGATCTGGTCCCCCCTTGACCACGGCAATATATACTCGTCAATTGGAGTGGTATCTAGGGTTGAATATTTAGCTATCATTTATTTAATTTTCAAATAGAATTTTGAATTGATATGGTTTTACAGATTGAAATGAAACACGAATGCCCCCGGAACAGCATTTATTTAAAGTTTGACCTTGACAGATGACCTTGACCTTGTCACATGACCTTGACCTTGTCACATGACCTTGACTTTGGTGTACAGCTTTGTATGTCAAATACTTTTGGAGAAAAGGCAAAGGTTAAGTTTTAGGGTTAAGTTTTCGGACAGACGGACGGACAGACGTACGGACGGACAGACAGACGGACGGACAGACGGATAGATAGACAGACAGACAGACGGACATGAGTAAAACAATATGCCCCCGATCTCTCGATACGGGGGCATAAAAATGCAAAGTAGAATGGCCCCAATGAAATATCTCCCGTGCCTGTCGCATTTGGTATTCGGCAATATTCGCTTCTGAGATAGACGAATACGAAACGTTTTCGCTGGGAATAAGCCCTACTTCAGCCAACGCAATTTCACGGAAAAATCTTAATAGCGACGTTCACCCCTATTCAAATAAAAGATACAAGAAAGGTTGTACATGTAAAACACATATCGAATCATTCTTAAAACCCGTCTCGAGACTGACTGTCGCTAGTTGAAAAGTTATGTAAAACCGCGTTCTAATGACACAAGGTGTCTTGATGTGTCATTCGTCTCAACTCGGCCGATTCCTGTAACCTACATTTAACTCGGAGCCGTCGGAGATCGCCCGAGTATTGCCGAATGTAAGTTCAAGAGGACATGGCCTAGATAAACACGTATTTCCGGCTAATTACTACAAGTTGCACCAGCGAAGGCTTGGGTCAAAAACATAGTATCTGTCTCTTCGGTGCTTAGACGCAAACTTTGTTTTTGCTTTAAACTTTCGACAAGCTTACGCCGATCAAAAATTCCCTTGATAAACATTGCAAGATCATATTGTGTTTTTCAAGGCGAATTTTGATTATCTTCACTTGATAAAGAAAACTAGAAACACGCCATTAAAGAAATAAAAAGTGATTTTGCTGAGAAAAATGTTGTAAGATACTAAATTGAATTTTAAGAGGCGCTACTTTATTTCAAATGTATTAACATCCAACATGATTTTCCTGACATGGTATATAACACTGGTGAACGACGTTCGTTCACCAAAAATGACCAGATTCAGTGTCCTTCTATGATACTCTTCTCGTCTGTGTACTTCACTCTGTAATTCTGCTACTCTGTCGGTATACCAACTTCACTCTGCTTCTTTGATTCCCTTCTAGTCTACTAATATCGCTCTTCTACACTGTCGGCCTGCTAATTTCACTCTGCTACATGATACTCATCTTGTGTGACAACATCGCTCTGTTACTTTGATGAGGGGCATAACTTGGATATTATTGGATATGCGCACGAAATTGGCAACCATCCGAAAATATACATGGAAACACTTATCCCCGCCGCTCCTTTTGCCGGGAAAAAGAGGAAGAGGGGTCAAAAGTAATGATAATAACGATTTTAACAATGATGAATGGACAATCCATCGTAACTACAGCTTGAAAAACTGTAGTTACGATGTTATGCCTATTCATCATCGATATTTTCGGCAGAGAATTTATTTTGTATTACGCAGTTGCTTTATGCGCGTCTTGTTGGTTACGCCCTTGCTGATTATCTGCTTACTTCTCAAACACTTATCATATGAGCCTGTGCGAGAGATTTTCAACAATTTCAAATTTGCGTTTTGTAGATAGATAAGGTCTGATAGTATATGTAGGCCATCAGGTTACTTTATACTTAAAGTATGTGGCTGTCAATGCTACTCAATGTTTGCACCTCAAAAACTTTTCAAATTGTTGGAAATGTTGCGCACATGCTCATTTAATGTTTTGCCGAATCACTTTTTCTACCCAGTTTCTTATGATGTACGCTTCAACTGTTCGTCACAAAAAAGAAATTATTTTTCTTGAGAAAAGATATTTTTTAAGCGAAAAGATATTTTTTAAATGAACAAATTTTCTGATTCATACACGCATTCTTGAGGCAGAACATCGCATCAAGCGCACCTAGATTTTGAGATTATTAGAATTTATCGTACGTTTTCGAAACACTTCAGGATCATCGAGCATTACCTTTTCATGAGTTGCTTTGACAACGTACGGAATTTAATGGTATCGGAATGAAACGAAGTGCCGAGAAATCCCGATGTCGGATCGGTTTCAAAAGGGTGCATTAAATTGCTTCTAGGAAAGTGCTGGTGGTAATTTTTACTGAAGTGTAATATTTTCTAGATAACCTTTCATTTTAAAAGAAGAACGATGTTATTTGAAAAAAACAAACAAACAAACAAACAAAAACAAACAACCATACACACACAAACAGCAGTTAATTGTCTGCTTTAGGTAAACAAAACAAACTATGTATTTGTATTAAAGTCTAAATCGCCGGTGAATAATTGCATGTTCATTGAATGCACGTTCCCACTTCATAGCCCATATCCAAGAACATTTTTCTTTACTTAACTCTACTCTGCGCCCAGAATGAAAAAAAGACAATCTTTTTGCCAATTATAGCCCGCTTTGCACGTGTAGTTACGTGCAAGCGGGGTATCACTTGCAAATATTTTACACCGTTTTGTCGCCCTGAACGTAAGTTTCGATATATTAAACGTACACTAAGTCTTATAAGTGATATCTATTTGAGGTTAAATCTTTAAGTCTGAGTTGACGCGCATTTTGCATATTTTGCACGGAATAAATCAATAATGCAGTTGTCTACGGGACACACGAATGAAGAAATATTACAAGCTGTATACCACCCCGTGTCATAGATAATGGATTGGAACATTTACATTTAGATCGACTGGGTATTACTGAAAAGGACATGCGGATTTAGCATCGTAAATGTCTCGTGATCTGAATACAACAGAATGTATTCTTTTTAGTGAAATATATAGTTCGTGAACTCATATACATTTTCTTAACGATTTCTTTTTCCAAATGCGACCCGTCAAACAAATGAAGACAATCTGGAAATTCCGTAAAAATATTTAAAGAAGAGATCTGTTCTTGTCATCTGGAGGTCGCATTTTGAAAGTCTTTTACAGAATGGTAGTAAAATCATTCTACGTTTAGAAATTTCGCCAAGTATTAGATAGATTCGACCCTAGTAAGCCCGCGAAGTCGGACTAGAATCAATCAAAATGTCACAACAGCGGCTTGGGTACATCTGAAGACAAGTTCTTCGTTCTCTGACGATTTGACAAAATACATCTATAGATGATTTTATTATGTATTAATGAATGTATGTATGAGTTGGTCTATTATTACTAATATTTCTTCCCTGTCTTTGATTGACGAATGAGTTGCGAGACAGTTTCTAAGGATCTAACTTGCGCAAATGTACAAGATAGCTGTGCGCTAATAACTATGTACATTGAGAAAAAATATTTTTAACCATTCAAATACCATCTTGATAAACGAAACACTAGAATTGCTTTACTATCAACATGGTCGTGCTCTGAAAAGCAAAGGCAAAAAGGTACGACCGTCCTTGGTAGCCTTGTAATCAGCACTGCGCTCAGCATGACAAATATTTGCAACCTGTTTCCCAATTTTACCCCGTTTTGCACGTGAATTTGCGTGCAAAGCGAGGATAAAATTGACAACAGTTTGCAGCGTTTTGTCATCCTGAGCGCAGGGCGTTTTGTCATCCTGAACGCAGGGCTGGACTGACTCAATAAGAGTTTTGTAGTGGTGTAGTTTAATAGTGAAAGCATAGATGTCAAGAAAGGACAACAATGTTTACTGTCATCAAATCTTACTTCTACTTTTACGACGGCTAGGTTTTTGTTTCATAACAGACGAGCTTAATATGCTAGAAAATGACTGAGTATTAATAGGTATCTTGACCATATTGCCTTTATTTCGAGTCTGATGTTTCATTAAGAAAACAGATCTACGTTCTTCAATAAGAGCATATTTTTATAGAATGAGCAATTGTGTACCACTTAAAAATCAACAGTATATTCATTTTGAATACGTTTTGAGGTAATGTAATTGTAAACAATACATACAAACCAAATTAACCCTTTCCAGCTGTCACAAAGAAGAATACTGGTAGTTTTCGTATTTAAGATAGTAAAAAATGGCATAAATTGTAAATGATACATCTCTATTTATTTATTCCACATACAGAAATGATAAATATACCACATAAATATGCAATTGCTTCAGAAAGACATTAATTGACTTGATTCGTATTCTTTGCTATGATAATAAAGATGTGAAATAGACCAAGAGAGGCAGTAAATAAGGCTTGGTTTTCACTCCTTCGTATATTATTAGCAGACTCGTCTTCCGGTTTTATGTTATCGTATGTGAGCTGTCGAGGAAAAAAAACAAAAAAAAAAACAACAACAACAAAAAAAAGGAAAGAAAAAAAAACAAACAAAAAAAAAAAAAAACAAACAAACTGAAAATCACTAGGAAACACAAAGCTGATCTTAATCTGTCTGGAATTGAACTGTTATTACGCGAACAGTGGCAAGATTATAACTTTCCTATTTATACGAGGTTAGTTAAGATCATCTTGTCTCAAAAAATGAGTAAGAGATTCTTTTTCGCATTATCAGCTTTTTTACATTTAATTATTTTAAACACTTAGATGACATAAATACCGCGAAAACGTGCGTGAGATGACGTCGTGATGACGTCATTTAGAAAAGTCTTACACTTGTGTAAAACATATCTTTGATGTCGTTATAGCAGACAAGAATGGCTATGTAAAAACAATTATTCTTGCTACAACATAGCATATGGACATACATTAATTTATTTATTAATTGATTTCTTAATTGTTCAAAATGATGTCATTGCCAAATATTTCAGCCGATGCGAGTTAGATTTCCAACAATTTTAAATATGCTCAAAGCAAAGCCTCGACCAGCCTGTGCATTCGCACAGTCTGACTAGAGTCTTCACTATGCGTTTAGAAGGTAGATAAGGTCTTAAAGTATCTGTAGATCATCAGGTTACTTTACATTTACAGTAGGTGGCTGTCTACCCTACTCAAAGTTTGCATCTCACGAATATTCCAAATTGTTGAACATGTCATTCACTGGCTCATTTATCATTTCATCAATTAAAAATTGACGTCTGCAACAGCTTTGAATTTGGACCGCTCTGTAATTCTGTCGTCTGGTAATTGGTTAAGTAAAACCCCAGTACTTTCTTGATGAACAGTGCCTTAACATGAAAGACGTAATTACGAGTGATCGGAGAATCGATACAAATATTCTGTTCATCACACCCTAAATAGAAAGCTGATTAGAGACCTCATTCACAAAGAAGATATATTAAGTCTCATTAAACGATTCTTTAACCAGCGCTCTCACTGGACTGCGCATCTTTCGTCGAACTAAAAATCATGTAATGCAGTACAAACGTTGCTTCACACCGCTTGGTGTGAGTTCTAAAACTAAAGCCGAAAGTCCCAAAATAATAACCTTTCTTCAAAATAATATTTGGAAAAATATCCGGCTACAAATAAATCGTATTAAAAATCTTATTTACAACATCAAACTCTTTGCGATTAAATACATTTTAAAACAGTTTTAAATCTAAGGATCTGATATGTTACAAGGGTATCATTTTTCCCTCAAAGCCTCTCTTTCCCCCCCCCCCTCTTTGTCTTCTATAGCGAAAAGCCATCAGATATGCTTGTCTTATACATGTGTAATATCACATTCTAAATGACGTCATCTCGACGTCATATATCTCGCGTTTTGCGGCATTTCTGTCATTAGAGCGTTTCAAAAATTTGTTTTTAACGCATTAATTATATTAATCTGTTACTGGATTTGAGCTGATCTTAACCTCGTCTAGAATAGGACAGGATAGTACAGGACTTCACTGGCACTTGCGTACATATGAGAGCTTATTTTTTGTTGCGTTTGAGATGATTTCAGTTTTCGATTTATTTAAAATTACTTCGAGGGTTTTACTTTTCAGGTAAAGATCTTCGTTTAACCAATAATAATTGTCAATAATAATGATTAGGCATAGGCCACTTTTATATAAGGTGAAAGCCATATACATTTACAATGAAAAACCTTGTAATGTATCGTATAAATTAGACAAACAGAATAAATACTTGGTAGATGAAGAACGCAGGTGGTTAAATGCTAACGATGTAAAAAGTAATTATACATTAATTTCTTTCTCAGTTTACCACAAAACATTAACTAAATTAAATTTTCTGCGGAAGCGGGTACGGAGTATACGTAAACGATTATATACCCTCGGTATTACGACAGTCCCTTTTGATTTTTTTGTATATGTTGGTTCCTTCGGGAAATAGACAAACAAATTTATCTTATAAATATATATATACCCGTGTGATAACATCCCGTACGATATTTTTTATGATATCACATAGTTATTTTCTGAACAATGATATAATGCGGTTATTTGCAGAAACTTGCATTTCAGTTAGAAACATCGACAAAAACAAGACAAATAGAGGTTATTAGATAAATATAATACGTACTTAGTATATTGTAAGAAAAAATATTTAACTCTGTTGTGAGAATTGATAAATGTCTCGACAGAGCCTCGACAATGATCAATTCTCCCAACCTCGTTAGGGATTTTATTCATACAAAACACTTAGTATGCATTATAAATTTCTCCATCGACTTGTACACTAAACAATTACAATACGATAAATAAATCTTAATACAGAAACATGATTTTTTTCGTTCTTATTTGATATTCAAGTCTTTCGAGAATGTTTCATTTTTTTAATTCTTTATTTCTAAGTACACAAACTGGCTAATTTATGTGCACAAATTTGGAATCGTATCCTGGCATGGCATTCCGTATCTTTATCAAAAAGTTCTGAAGCCTTCTTGTCGGGTTTTTTGCACCTTTTTGTGTTCTCTGAAGTCTTATTTATGTCACAACTCCGGGGGCACGTATATGCGTTAGTTCTTTGTCGAACACAGCCTGAATAAAACGAAACAGTCCCCAATAGGTAAAAGGTTTAAGTGACTTATTGCTTTATACACGTCGATGAAAACTTTTTCATGTGACCACTTTTGGTGACACTAATATGCTTCCTTACTTTGTCTAGCAAAGCCTGAACAAGTCCAAGAAAGTTCCCAATATGTAAAGGGTTTAAGATAGCAATTATCAGGAATCAAGAATAATAGTATCTTTTTTCCCCTGAAAATAGACCAGTTCATCAATGGATTACCGACATTAGTCACGAACGCAGAATAGATAGTTTATAGAACTTTAAAGGTGATCATTAGTAGCCCAGTAAGATGACACTATGTTGCTTTATAGCTCAATGATATACCGATGGCTTAGTGTTAGTCTGTCGTAAATGCCTTTAAACGTTAAACCATAGATAGATCTCTTAAGGGGGAGTGTGTAATGAGGGACTACTCTCATCACTGTCCTGCATAGCTTCGTTGGTTTAAATACAATGTCTGGCACCTTGGTAAGAGAACATCTTCCTTAGCTCAGTGTTAAGCGTAGTGGACTTGTAAACAAACAAACAAACAAACAAACAAACAAACAAACAAACAAACAAACAAACAAACAAACAAACAAACAAACAAACAAACAAACAAACAAACAAACAAACAAACAAACAAACAAACAAACAAACAAACAAACAAACAAACAAACAAACAAACAAACAAACAAACAAACAAACAAACAAACAAACAAACAAACAAACAAACAAACGAATGAATATTGTTGTCCGCATGGGTTAGACACCAGGGGCCAGTTTCATCAAAGCATTTAAGACGTATTTTTGTCTTACTGATGACTTTCGAAACAGTTAAAACAACAATTACCTTGTTTACATAGGTATCGATCGATTGGTGATACTGGGTTTTTATCCTAAATATGTGGTTAGTCATCAGTAAGACAAATAAAACGTCTTAAATGTTTTGATGAAACTGGCCAAAGCTCACGTAGGATATTTTTCAGCTATGCTTCGGTTGAGGACAGTTCGTACGTAACAGTACACACCTCTTTTTCACAACAACATCAACAACTTCATCACTAAGAAGAAGAAGAAGAAGAACAAGAAGAGCAGCAGCAACAACAACAACTACAAAACATTATATAAATGCAAGATACCGTGGTGGTGAAGTACTATTATTTCTTTATAAATGATTCCATTGAGTTTGTGGACGAAAGTGTTGCGTTAATTCCTTGAATTAAGAACAAAAAAATATTTTATTTGACATAAAAGCGAACTGAAGTTTAAACTTCTGATACAAATGTCTGAATATTCATGCAACACGAATCGAAACAAATGTTCATATCCTATTCATTTATTTTTCTTCTGTTTTGCTTTGCTATCAAATGTCTCGCGTATACGTTAGGACTGTATAAGGTATAGAAGTCTTGTACATTGTAATCTAAGGTGTATGGCTTTATGTCTTAACCATTCTTATGTTGTCCACGCCATATTTAAAGTTTGGCCAAAGCTTTGACCGGCAATAACAGACTACAATCTGCTTGCAAAAAATGGCCCTTTCCCACACCACCCATTCTATTTAATTCAAGGGGAAAAATAAAAGTCAGGGTGCTTAAACTATTTTTATAAATGGACATTTTGATTTAATTTCAGAGTGTAAATGGTTAAAGAAGGAAACACGCTGTTATTTCGCATATTCGATTCGTATTTAGACGTACCCTAAATACAATTCAAACAACTAGCAAAAAGATTTTAAAAAATGAAAGCAAATGCAAAATTAATTAGGAAATCAAATTAGAAATAATCAGGCCACCGTACTGCATCTATGCAATTAATCGCAACTAATGCAGCTAATCTACAATCACCTGTATTCCCACAAGAACGTTGAAATATGATAACACGCTAATATTGGTTAAAACTTCAACAGTAGGGCCCGAGGTTATAAAACCTCTCTCATTCTCAATTCAAAATTTTCTCTAATTTCAATTTGAGACTAAAGCCATAAGTCTGTTTTAATACTCATTTTAATGTATTAACATAAAAGATAATATTAATATTATCTTTCATTTTCATTCATTTATTTCAATTTAAAATTTGAGAAAATTCTCAGCTTCTAACAACAAGAAATACATTCTTTTAAAGGAAAGTGGTCCTATCGGTTATTTATTTCTCTAGGGTTCAAAACGCTATATTTCTACCCTGTGCTATGAAAAGGACAGAAATTTGTGACAAATTGGTGATATTGGTAGTAAGGGTTATGACTTTATCCAATGCTTTACGAAATTTTACTAAAGGGAGGTAATACATATCGTTTATTTTGTTCATTTGAACAAAATTAGCGATATTGTATTACCTTCCTTAAATTTCACTCAAATCTCGCTACCCACACTCATTCAGTATCATTCCAAAAACAAAACAAACAAACAAACAAACAAATACACATACACATACACACACGAAAATAAGAAACAAAAACGGTTCTTATCGGTCGTCAAATCCCACGCTTCTGACTACAAGAAATAAATTCTTTTTAAAGGAAAGTGGTTATATCGGTTATTTATTTCTCTAGAGTTCAAAACGCTATATTTCTACTCTGTGCTATGAAAAAGGACAGAACTCTGTGACATATTAGTGATATTGGGCAGTAATGGTTATAACTATCTCTTAGGCTTTACGATTGGAGTTTTGTCAAGTTGAGGAACATTGTCGGCATATAATTTTAAACCGATTGGGTAATTATGCGATTTCATATTTTCTTATTAACAAATCTTTGTTAAATGCTTTCGGTTTTTAATTAAAGACATTTATTTTGGAAACATCAACTTAAAAAAAAAATGATTAAATAAAATATTGAAATAATTGCAACTATGGATAAATATATGTGAATTTGTACATTGGTTGTTTAAAACTTCAAATGTTAACAAAGTCGATACATCCTCATCTTAATTTGAATATCGTTTCGTCAGATAACGACAAAAAACAAAGTATAGTAACTACATCTAATTAATTTATCTCTTGTTACTATTTTGATACCGCTCAAAAGTTTTAGGCTAGGACTCATAGCCAACATTTTCATAACGTGTTAAGGTGTATGATAATATGAATTTTAATTTATACAAAACTACCCACCATACATGTATAAATCAAGACACACCCAATCAATTTTCCATCCCCCAAGGAGGAAAATCTCTAAATATTTATGTACATGTATATTTGAAGGCTAAAACATCAATCCGAAATCTTCCAAAAAATTCGCTGCTGGTATATCACATGACCAGTTTTTTGTCCTAAAATAAGATTAAGCGAGGGCAAATTTTAAATATTAGTGATTTCAGAAACAGAATTGTAATTTTATTGAACGCATCCAGAAGGAAGTTAGTGCTTACGTCAGACTTATGGTAAAATAAAAAACTTCCTTTGAAATTGTGAGTACGTGTTTACATACTACATGTATTTTTAAAAGTGTTAATGATAATACAAAAGAAAAAAAAACCAAACCGGTTTTGATTTTGAAAAAAGGGATAGAGGTTGATGGAGGGGTATTTTTTCCTCATTATTTCTGCATTTTCCATATTTCATGTTAATTACGTCCATACTCATTCATGTTTGTATTATGTATGTACATGTATTTTGACGATGAACCATAATGTGTTCAAGTCATATTATATGTCATATTAGTCATATTAGGGCTATTAGCACATAAATACACTTCTAAATAAGTTTTCATTTTTTCCCATGAAGTTCTGGTGAAAATCGCATTTTCGTTCGCCGCCCATCTAAGTTTTCATTAGTATCGACTTCTTTGTCTGTTTGCACATCTGCATGCACGTTCCTCGTCTGGCCAATTTTGCCAAGACAACTACCCCGCAAACTCTGCCCTGCCACAAAATGGTGCGAATAGTTTCCAATAAATCCCCGCTTTGCACGCGCGCTTGCGTGCAAAGCGGGATATAATTGGCAAACTGATTGCGTCATTTTGTCATCCTTAACGCAGAGCAGGTCTGCATTATAAGAAGCGTTAGCAAAATGACACTGATCATATGCCCTTGCGCATTTGTTGAGGTTTTGTCTTTAGTATGCGTGCTTTGAAAAAGTGGGAATGTAACCGTCTCATTTTTGTAACCACCTCGTTCAAATGTAAGTCGTAAACAGTGTTTATGATGCAAAAACGTTTTGAAATAACATCGTACTTTGCACTTTGATTAAAAATGTAAAATAGTGTAAGATAGATACCTATAGTATTTCGCAAATATTTTTAGTCAAAACGCAGGGCTGATGAAAGAGGCTGATTTGATGATGTATACAGTATCTTTACTACAGTAAAATCTCAGTCGTTCGCACGCCGGTGGTTCGTAGGTATGTGTTGGTTCGTATACATTCTTTGGTCCCGATTTTCTTCCCTCTTTATCTTTGTAAGAAGGCCCCGAGTAATTCGCACGTCGGTGGTTCGTAGTTCGTAGCCCGTGTGAAGTCCCGAGAGTTTCCAAATAACACAAAGTATTATGTTTAATCCGTAGGTGTGAATTGTACGATCAATAGTTGTCCTAGGTGTAACAATAGACATATACCTTGATTTTCACACCTGTTGATTGGTATTAATCGAATTTATTGTTTAGCATCAATATTTACAGGCATTGTTTGATTTGTAATTTTGGGCGGGTTTAATCGAAAAAAAGGATGAATCAGTGACCTTAATTATTGTATTTCATCTGGCTTTCTCATACCGATCATGCATAAATGAAAGTGCAAATCTTCGTAGACTTGATTGTCAACATGTCTTCCTGACAGATTCATCGTAATGCCGATATTTCATCGTCCACTGAATGAGTACTCAAAGTGATTTGATCCAAAGGGAAAACATTCTGATGTAGTAAATAATTGGCATGTAAATAGTTGCCGAAATTACTTTATTTAGGATTTGAATTTGGACGAAACGAAAGATGATCATTGTTCAAGTGAGATTTGTTGCGGCCTTACTCTCTACAAAAGGGTCTTGTTAAAACTTGATTTAAAACATATTCCATAGAACCTTAGAATAAAGCCACAAATATAGGGTACCTATACCTGCTTGACATTGGATGGTTCGTACTATGTTTAGTTCGTATAAAATGTCCCGGTCCCTTGAGATGCGAACTACCGAGATTTTACTGTATTAAGTTTCATGTAAACTGTTTGAAACCTTATTTTAAGAGTACTCCATTTGCCAAGAAAAAGCAGTGTGTCCAGGTTTATCATATATGAAAATGAAGCTATGTAGTACAAGCAGTTGAAAAACATAAGACTGCCTTAGCTATAGCGGCATAGCTATAGTACAGAACGAGCAACTGCGTGACTGTTGGTTAAAATTGACTCATATTTTAACAAAGCACGGTCTTAAGTACAACACACTTACTACAACAACCATTTGCATAAAACTCGGACCAAAAACGTTGTTATGCAAGCAATTTATTTTGACTTATGTTATAAACACATATGTCATTCTAATTTTGTAAAAGTGTTGATCAGATTGTTAAGCAATATGTCAATGTCTATTTCACAAAATGATATAATTATAGTTATTTATCAAAGATCATTGAATTAAAAAAAAAATATAATTTGAAATTAATCACAGAAAATATTTCACAATATTATGATGTGATGTTGCACCATACCTAACATCTATTTTTAAAAACAGACCGAACCAGTTTATACGGTTTGACAAAATAAATGGAAATTGATTGTTTCAAAAGAGCCTTTTGAGACCGCGTTTTATATCTTAGGTTGTATAAGTACCTAGTTGATACATTTGTCTACATTCTGATCAAATTTCGGCAAATTTTTCCAGCCGTATTGAAGTTGTTTAGAACAAAATATCCCTTTTCCATAATGGTTTGGATATTTTGTTATGAGATGTGGTCCCTTAAGTTGTGCAACTGCTTGTGCTCATCTACAGCTTTAATTTGATATATTGTTTATCCTTGGCATACTGTCTTTTTTGTAAATAGAAGCAGCATTAAATTTGGTTAAAAAACTCTTTACGTTAGCCTTAAATGAAATTTAATAACCATACTTTATACAAGTTCTTTCAAAACTAAACAACAACAACAACAACAACCACAACAACAACAACAACAACAAATCAATCACGATTCCCCATTCAGTGGAATTCGGAGGCAAAAGATAAGCATTTCAGGAAACAAAGATACAATTAAAATACTTCATACAATAAAGCAGTACAGCTTACAACATTGTGAAATTGGCAAGGTGGGTGATTCTGGAATTATTTAAATGAAATTGAATGAACGGTGGAGCAAGCTTCAAATTTAATTTAAGGGGGGTAATCCAATATCGATAATTTCGTCCAATAAGACGAAATTAACGATATTGTATGACCACCCTTTATCTAAAATGCACGTCCTTTTGTTTTTGTGTTTGTCCACGGACAAGTCAATCGCTTTAAAATTTACAAAAGCCAATGAAATAGTGGAAAGAACTTTATCGATTTGAATGGATTTTGATCGTTTTGAGCGATTTCGAAATGTTTGTGAAGTTTTGAAAGAGTGTTTGGATGAATGAATGCAGCACTGAGCGAGGGACTAAAATAGATCCGATCGACGTAAATGATATTTTCATGATATTACTTACTGTAAGGTTCGAATTTAAAATGTCTCTAAGGCATCAGGTTCGGTGGAAAAAAATCCTGAAAAGTACACTCTGACACGACAGAAAATAGACAACACCTTACTATGGTATGAAATGACCTTAAAATAGCATCTAAATGATGTATTGTCAAGTCTGGTCCCAAGTGTCAATAGTTTATCTACATATTTTTACTCAACTGTGTCAATTAGAATTCACTGTAAAATTATTCATCAGTTGATAGTCTATTCAAAAATTGGTCTAACCAAAGCACAGTGTAGAATATATTTTCTTTTTTCAAATGTTCATTTATAAAAGACGCTTAACCGACGAAAGTAAACCGCATTTCCACCATTGTCATCTTAGCCTTGCAATGAAAAAGATCGATTAATTTGATGGCATTTTTAAAAAAGTAAGTGTTAGACAAATATGTATTAATTTGTTCTCAATCGAGAGTCTTTAATTGCTTTTTTATTCGAGATCACTACATTTGAGATCGTGTTCAAAGAAACACAGCGGCTAACTTAATGTGAAATAACACTGATTATTTACTCTAATGGTTGTGACAAATGAAGAGTAGCATAAGAATAATAGAATGTCACACCTGTACTTTTACACATTTGAAAACGTCCACATGTAAAATTATTAATTTCGCAAAAACATCATTTGTGAGAATCCTTTCTAATACGTGGGTCATCGAAGAGCAATGCATTCTACCGGATAATTTTTCTAATATTCAAAAATCATTCTCAAAATTGACATGTTGTTTCCCAAACATAAATGCAATGATAATGCTTTGTAATTCAACGGCACACTCAAGAATGTGGTCTTCCATGACACAATTACTTTTTACAAAAGTAAAATTCATGATATAAAACAAAGAAACCTATGTATCATATGTATATGATATAATTCATTTCTTATCTGTCGACAATGCACTCTTAGATTCTTCAAATTGAAGATTGTTTTGTAATATTCATTTCATGTGTTGTTTATAAAACAGGAGCAAGAAAAACTAACCAGTTTCCCAAGAAAAAATTACCTCATTTAAATTGCTTACATGTGTCAAATTACTCACAACGTATATGGCTAAATGCAATCAATATTGCCGAGCAAAACTACTGTTGACGGACATATAGATTGGCATTGGTTTGCCAAATTTAACATACATAATACATATTCTCAGTGCAGCATTATCTGCAGGACTATTCGATTTCGATATTAAGTTTTTAAATTGTAAATCAAAATCAAATCGAGGAGTTTAAACAAGTACCTATAAGGTTTACTGCTGATTCATATACATGTATTACTAACGTATTGGGGAAAATTTTAGACAAATAAGAAATATAACATATGTAACCTTACAGGGAACAAAGTTCCTTTTTTGTCAGGTTAAGCCGCTTTTGAAAGCCTGTTGTGGTCATTACACTTATTTTGACCAAATGGGATTTTTTTTAAATTAGATAATAAAATTCAAAACGATCTATGTTTAAACATAAAGGATAGTGCAAAAACGTATTGTTATACAGGATGTTAAATAAAATCTGTCCTTTTTCTAAACAATTATGGTTCTTATGCAAATTAACAGATAACTTGTGTAAATATTAGTCTGTTTCACAGACAAAATAACATTTTGAATGATATATAAATTGTTTAAGTGCTTTTGATGGTGTTAATCCTGCTTGACGTCAAACTTGGGGATTTTCAACATGACGTCAATTACAGGCAATAATGACGTCAGGTCTTTATCTTGAATTTATTATTCATCGCGTCTCCTGATTAAACGGAATGGCTTTTTTCTCGTCTTTTATCACACTCTTAAATTATTCTACAGGCGCTAGCAATGGCTGTATATCATAACGTTCTGAAAGTTACTTACCCAAAAGAAAAGATAAAATAACCTCGAATCAGACAATGGTGGCAGACATTTCTGCATAGCCTTGAGAGGAATGAAAGTTCTAAAGGTTGTCAGCTATTCTTTAACCCTTTGCTGTTTAATCCCTGCTTTTTAGGTGCCTGTGATTTTATGATTGAGTAAACATTGTGAAAAAAGAAGAAATTGCTTCTGACAAGCAATTTCTTCTTTTTCCACACTATTTTCTACCCTACTGAATGGTTATTTTTCAAATTAAATCCACTTTAAATTTTCGTCTGCAAAACCTTTGAATTTGGACAGGTCCAAAATTTTGTAAAACAGGAAAGGGTTAAAGGTACAGCGTTGTGTGAAGTGCTGAAACTATATACACCAGTAGTACTATCGGTGTTTGATCTCATCATGTTCACGCATGCGCCATATACATAAATAGTCTCAAGACTGAAAGGCACCTCTGCCTCAATTACCTGATCCATGTCTATTTGACCTTTTGGACTGGCTTCCAAGAATATATGGTATACAGCCATTCACCGACATATACAGAAGAATTTAAGAGAATCGTCTAAGGAGAGCACAAGCAAAACCATTTGCTAGGAGACATGATGAATGATATTGATAATTCAAGAAATATTCCTGACGACGTTTTTGCCTAAAGTTGACGCCATGTTGAAAATGCAAAAAAAGTTTGAGGTCAAACAGGATTGACACCATCAGAGGCCTTAAAACAAATTATACATCAATCAAAATGTTATTTTGTCAGCGGAACAGGGGAATATTAACAGAATTTATCCGATTAGTTACATAAGAACCATAGGTATTTAGAATAAGGACATAATTATATTATGAAACACCCTGAAGGTTGAAAGTACCAATTTAAGAGGGCTTACATGTATGAATTATTGTAAGATATGCTGCTATATCTAAACAGCCCTAAAAATTTTCTGTTTTTTTTTTTTCAGAGGAACCCTGCCTTTCGTTCAGGATGACAAAATGGCGAAAACTGTTTGCAATTATACCCCGCTTTGTGCACTTGCGTGCAAAGCGGGGTAAAATAGGCAAACAGTTTGTGCCGTTTTGTCATCCTTATCGCAGGGCTGGTTGAATAAAAAATTAGATTGAGAGGGGGGGGGGGGGCAAAGTCATTCCTATTCCATTGCCTATATCATCCGGCATAGTTCGCTATTCTTTTCTTTACAAAATTTTGAGATACAGTCATAAACATCGTGAAATTGACAAGGTGAATGATTTTGGAACGATTTTGGTGTGAAATAAAATCAGAGTGTGGTGAGTGAGTTCTGAGTGAAGTTAAAGAGAGGTAATCCAATATCACTAATTCTGTTTAGGATGAACAAAATAAGCGGTATTGGATTACCTTCCTTTAACAAAATATGTATACAAGTTGTATAAATAGCTTCCTATTTCCCCTAGAACCAAACAGAGGCTTACAATTTCAACTAAGTCGGTGAAATCGATTGGTTATCCGAATCAATAAAGTATACATTGCAGATCGTAATTCAAAACGTAACGTGAGATTTTATGCGATTTACGTCGATAGTTCTATTTGCAATCTAAAGTCAGTATGAAAATTTCGCTTTTCATCACCTTGGATGAGTATTAAAACAATTCAAAGAAAGCCGCTCAAATCATCAAAGAGAACTGTAACTGGGCTATTAATGGGGTCATGAGCCTCCCCATGATTACTTCAATTTGAAATCTGCCACGTCACGTATAGCTTCAGAAATTTGGGAGACGTCAATCAGGTAACGTCAACCAAACGTTCACTAGCAAAAGATTCGTTTTGGTATAAAAGACAGCCAATTACCAAGTATAACGCTTGCTTTATTGCTAGTCGCTCCAGACTGCGTTACATTGAAAGGCAAAGCCAAAAGCTGTATAAAAAAATGACAGACTGTGACTTTTTCAATCTACCCCACCCGCCGTTTTGGCTATGTTTTGTGATTGTAGGGCCGCCATTGGAACAAAACAAAACCATAAACCTATTGCTTAGAGATTGAACTCAATGTTTTGCTTCATTCGACTAGAATATACATGTATTTGCTCCAGAAAAATATTTAGAGAAAAATATCAAAGTGATGCTAAACTTTTTGAGTAAGTATATATACATTTTAAATGTAGCTGTTGATTTGATCTTTTTAGTCATTTTGCAGCGTTTTTGAGTGGTTTTAGTGAGTGTTTTTGATGACTACATGGGCGCTGAGTGAGCGATTTAGAATGGTTTTGATCGAGGTAAATGTCAATTTCACGATGTATCTAACTGTAGACAAACTATAACCGGTGCAAAGCATAAGTTTAGTTTAAAGGACAAATGCCAGGATGTTTCGTTAACTAATGTCAGCACTGTAAAGCATCGATCTCCTCATTCACGGTAAATAACGCTACCCAAGGGACAAATTAGTTTCTAATTTTGTCGACTTTCCATATGTAATGTGGGAAATAAAAAAGCTGTTGAATTGAATTTTGATGACACTACAAAAATTTATCGGGATATATACTCAACCTCAAAAGAAAATCAGGCACCAAATACTTTTTTCTGATTTTCTTACCAAATTATAATCATTTTACGATTTTGTTAAAGCTTTCATTAACCAATCATTATTTCATGTATTTGTTTACGTTTTCTTTAAGTTTTACTTCTTTCGGATAAAAACATTTCATCCAAATTTATTATTATCCAACAACTGTCTGTATTTTGTAGGGCGTTGTTCGTGTGGACCAATGCTACGACATAGACGATAAATGAACGGAAATAAAACAACGAGAAATTTTAAGATTCTGCTATAGTCAGTTCTTTTAAGATTTCGCAAGGCAAGAGTCGGGTGTTTAAAGTAACACTCATCCTACTGAATTAATTTTTTCTAATCAAAATGCCAATTTTTGAGACATTTCAACCTGACCATTCACATTTTCCCACAATACTTAAACTGATAGCAGGTGGTAAAGGCTGAGATCAAAGTGTGAATCTGTACAAGCTGGTATTATTTTTCATATGACCGACGTCGCGGAAGTGAAATAAACCCGTTGATTTTTTATATTACATGGATGTTGTAACTTAAGTGGAATAACTATGCAAATGAGCTAAGAAGGAGGTATAGCAACGTTTTATTTCGTTGTTAAAATGAATTTATAATGCATTTGATGACGTCAATTCGCATACGGCGTTGTATGTTTCGTGAAATAACTTTACATGTAATTCATAATTATTCGGAATTGCCTCGATTTTTTTTGCGAATATCAAAATACCAACATTCAGAATATCAAATTTGTGCTCATCAAAAAACAAATTTATTAAACTCGTCATCTAGAACAGACAAAAATTCGGCGCGGCCTTGTTTTTATCTCCTTTTTTGGTTGAATCGTTTAACAAATTCGGTATTCAATTCCTCTCATTCAATATCCTCTATAAACTGTTTTCTACATCTTTATTTATAGTAGGATTATGTCTTGAACAGCATAAGAAGGCTAAATATGGACGTCCTAGTGGTATTGAATAGTGATTCATTAAAACTAATTTAGTTATACACTGTACTTTGCTTTGTATTCACCAAGAAAACAACGAAAAACGTAGGGATCTACAATACTAGAAACGAAAAATATGAAAATTAAAAAAAAATAAATAAACTCAAGAAAAGTCTAAAAGGTTTATATTCTACCAAACGGATTTCAATGTTTTTCGAAGGCGATTGAATTCATTCTTAAGCTTCTGAAGACCAGTTATATTCTTGTTGCATTTATTTCTCAAAATTCTCTCAAACTATCATAGCTAGAAAATATATCTTCCTATGATTGCTATTTTAGAAAATATCATCTTTTATGCGCGTCATGAATGAAGAGACACTTATTTCTTGCATACAGCTAATGTTGATACTATAAGATGCCGTTGTTGCGTCTTTGATATAGTATAGATTTGAATAAAAGATTAATAACCTGCAGTATAGTAATACTTATACCGTTTCTTATATTTTCAAATTAAATTGCTGCTATAGTCCTCATGAAATTGATATGATTTAATGAGGAATTCCTACATTATGAATAGGTGACACATTGACTTTAACAGTAAAAGACATTTTTTCCAAAGATTTTATTATCGAACAGTACACTAATTGATATAAGTGAGCTTAATTTGACAAAATAAAGAAAATCGAATAAATCTAAAAAAATAACATGTGAAATTAATTGAGATTTTTTTTCATCAATCTAGTATTAGATAATGTTTGCTTAACGGAGATAGCCCAAAATTAATAAATGCCTATGAATTAATTTTTTCTGCAAGTAGATGATTGGTTCCGAAAGAATGTTTTGAAGTTACCAAAGTGGAGCAATAACAAATGGTGAAAATGATGTACATTTTGATCGAGATTTCACTAAAACAATCATTCTGATCAATTTTCAGGTTGACTGAGCAAAAAAACCCAACAACAACAACAACAAAAAACATGCCTCTAGAGTGTCTTCGAGTTTTTTCCAACATACGATCTTATTTTTAATCCCTTTTGACCCAATGTAGAATTTGACAAAGATTTTATCATAACAATCAATCTGACTAATTTTTAGATTGTTAGAAAAAAAATATGGCCTATAGAGTGTCTACAAGGTTTTTTCTAATAAATTTGACTTCGTGTCCTAGTTTTTGACACCACTTGACCCAATTGCAAACTTCGAGAGATTTCGCCAAGAAAATAAATCTGACTAAGCTTTAGGTTGATTGAGCAAAAATATGGCTTCCAGAGTGCCAGGTATAAGTTGACGACAGACGACGGACATCTCACAACCACAAAGCCCACCTTGAGCACTTTGCGTTCAGGTGAGCGAAAAAAGGATAAGCTAATCAAATAGATAATCACACATATCATGTAATTCCTCTTTTCCTTTACCGTTTCCCTGTCTTTGGTCAACAATTATTATTCTGCTGTTCCCTCTAACGAATCGACTGTTCAGCCCTAAATCGAATGAATTGGAATAAAACATGGTCATTAAATATTCGGAGTAATTCACAGGCCCAATCTACAAAATCATCTTAAAGGATTGCTTTCCGAATGAATACTACTGTATTCCCTCAGTTGGGATAAAGGTTAATCTTCGTAATTTTGGACAGGTCCATTCTCTCGATTGTCATTATATAAATGTGGTCGAACATTCAACTGTTTTAAGATAGTTTTAATTCATGAAAGAACTTAAAAAAATGTGTCTCGTCTCGTCTGTAAGCGCTTTTCGTGCATCCTGACCCGGATCGAATTATCTCAATACAATTTAATATAATACAATTCACTTTATTCGCTCCGAAACAGAGGGTAAATGTACATGAAATACAAATGTCTGTGGCAAAAATTACAAAATACAAAATGCATGTAAATAGGAATTTAGAGAGAGAAAATGATAGAAAAATAGAGTTAGAATTTGTCCATTGTTATGTGTACGAATTTAACTAAATTTACCATTTCTGCTATATTTTTGGTATTCATGAATGATTCGAAATTTAAGATATTACATCTTTTAATGTAGAAGTGTTGTATCAGACGGTTTCGTTCTTTATCTATGATACAACAATTAAAAATGTAAAAAAAATCTCGCTCCTAAGCATTTTCAAAATCAAGAACGAATCTTTTTATCTTTCTGGGTCCTTCTTTTCGAAATAACCATTCTATTGATCTTATCTCGATTCGATCTCTTTTTATATTTTTTGATAAACGAATTTTAAAGAGTGTCGCCTTTAAGTTATGGAATTTGAATTTTAAAGTGAAAGTATGAATATTTCCGCGGAAATATTATTTCATGAAAGCCATTAGCTGAAAAGAAAGATTCAAATGTCAGTTAAATATACTGATAAGCTAAACTGCGAATAATTAGCAGAGGTTGGAAATTTAATCTATTGATCTTTAATTTACGAAAACGATTACAGCGCATATCATCAGACACTTCTATTATATATATCAATTCAGTGCTGTTTTAGATTAAAATTGTTCCACGTTTACGACTGATTGCAAATTTAATTCACCATATGCGTGCAGAAATTAATAAAATCAGCCAGTATTAATCTAGAACACGTTCTTTATTAACAGAAATCTGACGGGAGACACATATTGATTGGACACGAAGAAACAGTTTCTCGTAAATTGTGTGATGGAATTGATACGTCTTTCGTTAAGAGGATAAAAGCCAATCTTGTTCTCAGTGCCCCCGGTAATAAACAGGTATACGTTATTGTCAATGCTGATTGGAACCGAATGACGCCGAAGAAGATGGCAAAAACTCTCCACATTACTTTAACAATCCTCGACCATAAAATTCCGGATATGAGCTCCGCTAGAGAGGGTATATAAAAAGCTTAGAGCTATAGGATATCATGTCACGGATTGCGTTACCAGTCTGTCTCTAACAGGAAGATAAACAACGCCAACGCCTGGATTAATTCTCCGATGTCTTTTGAAAGTGAAATGTTATATGTTCCTTTCACTTTGTATCAAAACTTATGAAATGAATGGCACAATGCGTTCCCTTTTGAACTCTACCGATCGGATAACATCGATTAACCATACTTTGTTTCAAAATACAAATTTTCTAACAACAGAAAATATCACCATTACAGTTACTACCGGATATTACGTTCAAGTGACGTCATCAGTTAGTGTCGTTGTGCATGACATATTAAGTGACGTATCGACCGGGAGAATTCTTATTGGTGTTGTGTTATTTTTCATAGTGTTTCTTACGATAGCGGGAAATTTGATGGTATTTCTAGCAGTGATATTTACCAGAAAATTAAGATCGGTTTCAAATATGTTTATAGTGTCATTGAGCATGGCGGATTTTATGGTTGGAACATTCGTGATGATACCTGCTACATTAAATGAAATATTCCAGCAATGGATATTAGCTGAATCATTCTGTGTATTTTGGGCTGGATTTGACGTGATGTTGTGCAGTGCTTCTATTTTAAACGTATGTCTTATCAGCTTAGATAGGTATATTTCAATAATGTCTCCTTTACGATATAAAATGTTAGTAACATATAAAAGAGCCTTTCTAATGATGGCTCTCACGTGGGGTATAGCAATTTGTGCTTCTTTCATTCCTCTTTTGACTGGGGTTCATAATACCGAATTACCTTCCTTGAGAAACTTGACGTTGCTTTCTGAGACTCCACAATGCCTTTTCATCCCAAGTTTGTTATACGTGCTCATCGCTTCTTCTGTGACCATCTTGTTACCCATCATAGTTGCTATAGTGCTATATTACCGAGTGTCAAAGGAGGCTAAAAGACAAGCTTGTTTCGTCGGTATACTGATCACTCCAAGTAACATGCTGCTTGGGGCCAAGATGGCAAACAAACATATCAGAGAACCGTTCACAAGAAAGGCCACAGTGACTTTGGGTATTATAGTTGGGGCCTATGTTGTAACGTGGGCTCCATTTCTTGTTACTAATGTTGTTGACGCTATATGTAGATGTGTGCCTCCGAAAATATTTGGTGCCATAGTGTGGCTTGGATGGTGTAATAGCCTTTTCAATCCCATTATTTATCCTTTCTTTATGAGAGATTTTCGAAAAGTATACACAAATGCTTTCCTTAAAGTTTGTCCTTGTGCTAAACTATTTCAGAAAGTAAAACGAGACCGTGTTTTCTTTCGAGACTCCGGAGATGTTACGAGATCTACGTCGAAATACGAACAAACGGAAGAAAAATTGTAGAATACTACGATATGAACAAACTAAAACGGATTCTTTAGACAAATCAGCTATGGTTAAAACTTGGCAAAGCCTCTCTTTTATCTATCTTTATATAAGCTGAAGTAAGTTTTAACGCTCAGTATATTTTGCTTTTTTTAAGATTTATAAAATTATTTTTTTCTTCTTCTCGAACAAAAAAAAAAAAAATAATAATAATAATAATCCTGATTATTTTTCCTTGTTTGCAGCCAAAAATATGCAAACAAATCCATGATGTCGCTAAATCGAAAAATGGTCATCTATATATACTACTCAAAATTTGATAAGGACCACCTTTAATATTGCGCTTAATTTTTACCTGACAATTAAAGGTTGGAAAAAATCTCGTGATAATAAAAACATGATCATGCAAAACTATGGAAGCTGAACAGGGTTTAAAACTAAGTAGGGATTATGGTTGCGATTAGCAAGGATATAAGGATGAAAAAGACATTTTTTTAAGAAAATCGAGTATTTGATTTAATTTTAAAGTAAAAGTGCTTGTTTTAATAATACAATTGCATTTTAACCGTTTCAGCCTCTCAGTACTACAAAAATCGTTTGGATGCTTTCAAAATGAGGTTAGAGTCTGTCAATACTTAGTTGCTTTCCACACTTCCAGAATCTTATTTTTGCACTTAGCAGGCAAATATTGCACCATATTACGTTTGGACTTTGGTAGACGGTCATATTCCTCTGAAATTGTAGTCTGCATGTAGTCTTTGTAGACTCCTTGTCGTCTTAAGAAGGATATTTAAGTGCGCAAAAGGAAATCAAAACCTAGGAAACGATTCCAGAGGAGAGTATACACATCCAAGATGCCATTGGTTTATCAGGAATAAATCATTGTGCCTTTTTCAACGATTCGTAGAACCTTCATTCATTCACTTTTATATCCAAACTTATTGTCGCTCAACCTGTACCCAAAGTAAATGACCAATTATGAATACGGATACGGAAACTGTTTTATGTGGAAGTCTATGGCTATTCACGTCTAACAATAGCGTGATTGTAAGATCTGGATTCTCCAGAAATCAGAAATGGTACATACTTATTCAATCCAAATCTTCGATAAAAGCGCAACCGTTTGATACTTGCAAAGCTGTGTTTTTCCTGACCATGATTTGGAATGCTCGTCGTCAGGTAGTAGTATAGGCTTTATGTTGATGGTTTCTGAATTGTTTCAAACAAAAATGTACTCAAATGACTTTTGGCAAGACATTTAGGGAAACAGGGGTCAACGTTAAATACCCGAAGAAGGCATATTAAAGAGAATGGACTGTCTACTAAAGTCCATAGATTTTCAATCAGTTTGCCACAACTTGAATATGCAACAGACTGTAACAAATGCCTTCCTGGTCAAGCTAATCATGGTTCTACAGCGGTATTAGACAATATTTGTGTGGTTAGATCAAAACCTATTTTGATAGCATCGGAAGACTTGTTTAAAAATTGAATAGCCAAATTTGATTCTAAATCCAATAAAATGGCAAACACAAGCAATCGTATATTCTAGTCAGAGCAGATTCGACGTTTTCCCAAAAGTTTAATTTCTCTCTCACTCCGAGTTATCCGGTAGTATTGCCCCTTCCAAGTTGAAAGCCTTGTTCCGCTTTAATGGCTGGTTAATCAATTGTTGTTTTAGCACAAAATAAAAGTCAATTGAACATTTTTTCAGAATCGAAACAAAAACTCTGATATTTCATTTTCGGGTAAAATATACATAACATACTACAAGTGGTCCTTATCAAGTTTCGAGTAGTATATTCATGATGAATATTAAATGAGCCGGTGCGTGATATTTCCTACAATTTTATTTATGTACATAGCAAAGACTCTGACAAGCCTGTACATCCGCACAATCTGACCCGAGTCTTCGCTATGCATTTAGTAGATAGATAAGGTCTCAAAGTATTTGTACACCATCAGGTAACATGATATTTACAGTAGGTGGCTGTCTACGCTGCTCAATGTTTGCAAATCACGCCCATTTAAAACTGTTGGAAATGTCACACACAGGCTCAAATTATTTTATTGGCATCTTACTTTTAAAACAGGGTATTAACCTGTGCCTGCTAAAATTATGACTCATAGTTGTTACATGTATCATAATAAATGCTGAAAGAATCTATGAAAATCTTAATTTCTAATCTTTCCATTTTGGGCGGATAAAACGTATTATTGCGATCCATTTCATTGCCTTTATGATGGCATTCATATACTTTTACACATATTGAATCTTGGATATCTTAGTCAGTAATGTGTTTGGCTGTGTACAATGACGTTGTTAATTTGATCTCATTGAGTCGTTTGTCTCAAAAAATGGGTGACTGGTAAGTAAAATGCCTACATGGAAACAGGCCTACGATCGGTAAGACATTACGGTGCAGATTATCTGCAAATTATACCCCGCTTTGCACGTGCACTAGCGCACATAGCAGGGTATAATTCGCAAATAGTTTTTAGGCGTTTTTTTTTATCTAGAACGCAGGTCAGGGCTTGGCGTTTCGGTTTAAAAAACGTGGTTGTTCTGGAGGGAATGAAATACAACAGGGAGCCACGCGGAGATGAAAAAGCATAAGTATTATAACTGCATTACTGTTTAAAGTGACGTTAAACACCGTAAACAACACAGTTAACTTTAGGTAATAATAGTCATTTCTGTCAGTAGCTTTGTTACCAGCTTAAAGCTAAGCACAAAGTTGATTGTTACAGCAAACAATACAAGTTGCCACTTCTACAGTTTTTTATGCGCAGAATCTTAGTTTATATATTGATATTTTATATAAAAAAATTTTTTATACCCCGGCCTCGGTTTTTAAAAGGAGATTGACCTATGCATTAAGTCGATTGCTTTTCAAGCGCGATTAGCTGTCACGGAATCCGTTCTTTTCGGTACAGCGAAAATGATATTAGCAAAATAAGTACGACAAATAAAACACTGACTTCGGCAATACGGAAAAAATGATCATAACAAATCAATTTTAGAGATATCATTTTTGGAAACAATTGAAACGATATTGCCTATTTTGTTTACACGGAATTTAAAGCCACTTTCAACAGAAATGCATATATACTGAAAGGAACTTCTAAACGGCCACCTTTGTTTTTGCTGAAAAAGTAATCTTTTCCTTGGTATCTGATGTAGGAAGTAGTCGAATTGTACTTGAAAAACATTCGGGGAGAAGCTTCTTTAACATCGACCTGAAAAAACCGGGGAAAGAATCGCACGGCTTGTTCTCAAACACATGGCTTCCAGTTGTTTCTCACCCCAGTTCAACACCAAAAATTCATCCGAATCACCAGCTGTCCATTCTAATTAGGCTAACTACCAAAATATATGTCTATTTTTGGAATACATGACGCTCATCTTCGCTAGCCAAGGGTAATGTTCACTACGTGTTCTATTTACGTCTTGAATAGAACACGTAGTGGGCATCATCCTTGGCCAGCGAAGATGGATGGCGCTAGACAGAATGATTATTTTCAAATGCCGGAGGGAAAAAATCTGTTTACACAAGTATTATTTAAATTTTCTCCTACATGGGCAATTTGTGGATGAAATAAAATGAACCACGCAAACATGGATGCGGCGCTTGTTTGTCTGGTACTTGATATTTGATTAGAAATCCAAGCTAGTGAGGGACACCATATGGAAAAAAATGTAGTATGTATTGTAATTGCTTCTATGATTTTTTGATTACCTTTATTAATATTATAGTACTTAGGAGATGCAAATGTTTTTACAACACGTCAATAAGAAAGACGAAGATTTTTAACAATTTTCTCCGAAAAAAGTGCCCCCCTCCCCCCCCCCCCCCCAAAAAGGCTTATTTTTTTATAAAGATTGATATACCTTTCTATAACCAAAATGGCATTATACGTTAAACACGGAAAAGAGATAAAATGGGCGCTTTTTACGGTCCTGAGTACTTTGTAACTTCTAACTGTACTGTATACGCCGTATTTTCCGTCTGTCTAAATTGGTATCGAAAGTTTGAAAGTAGTTGTAAAGTAGTTAGAAAAGAAAAAGACAACACTAATCTTTAAACTTAGTATTATTGAAAGGTCCTACAGAACAAAATAAGGATATTATTTTACTCGTGACTCATGATGCTATATATGCGGATTTAGAAAATTGCGATTTAATCATAATCTTAATCATGCATTTCATATCTGTAATCTTATGGAAATTCAGTCACAATCAAATTCAACTTAGCCGAGTAAACCCTCTCAAATTCTCTTTTAAATACATCTTTATTCATGCGTTTGATTTAAAAGACATGTGTCTAAGAATCAACCAAATTTTGGCCATAAAATGTTACTGAAATAGTAAAATAAATAATTATTGCAGTTTTCGTAAGTTCATAAAAAAAGATAAAAGATAAATTAAAAATATGTTTTTAGAGAAAAATCATCTAAAATTCGTAATACGTATTAAAACATCCAAATCAAATATGTATATCAATATTTTTCCACGAAATACATTTTTGTATATTAAGTTCATTTTCTATAAAAGATTTACGATAAAAAATAAAGCATCAAATAAATCTTTTATTTCATAAATATGTATGCTCATTACATTCAAATGCCATGGTATTTTGATTTTCTCGTTTACATATAGGGATGATTGTAAGCTGATGGTTTTAAGCTGATTGAAAATATTTTTTATTTGAGAACCATCACGTATAACTCTTATTATTTCATTGTCAATTTGCTTAAGTGTCTCAGGATGTTGACAACAATATCGAATCGATATATTGATCAATCTTCAATGAACGATGGAATATATTGTCATTATAATATGACCTACGTCGCGGGAGTGAAATAACGCCGTTGAATATTTTTGAAATAACACGGGCGTTATTACACTAGTGGAATAACTATGCAAATGATCTAAGAACCCAGGGCAACGTTGTATCTTTGTTGTGAAAATGACGTCATAATGCATTTGCTGACGTCTTTTCGTAAACGACGTAATATGTTTCGCGGAATAACTTAAATCGATAAATATCGCAATTTTCTCGTTTTATTGCAAAAAATCGGGTCATATTATAAATAGAATATCAAATTTGTGCTAATGTAATACCGAGTTTATTAAACTCGTCATCTAAAACAGATAAAAACTCGGCGTAGCCTATAGATGACTCGTTTAATTAATTCGGTATTCAATGACCACTGATTTAATATCCTCTAATTCCTGCAGATTGTCAATATTATTGACTATTTCTATGGTATTGCCCACGTGAGTTGACTCTTTTAGACTGCAAGAAATGTAAAGACTTATTGGCAGAGATGTGGAAATACGGATTATCTTCACTTGTTCCTGAACAAGGAAAATGTGGTATACTTGCCCTGTATCAAAATGGACTTGTACGCAAAAAAAGCGTATGATTTTTTTAGAAAAAAGAAAATACTGATTCTCAGCATTTTCTTTCATTAAAAACAATGTGTTCTACCCTTAGATAAAAAACACTATGCTGATTAAAGCCCCCGTCTGCGTCAAGGTTTAGAGTTAAAATATCGCTATTTCGTGAATATTCTTTTATTAATTACTCTTGATTCAGTCTAATGAAAGATGAGTTACACAAAAATAAATATCAGTCCACAGATGACAGCCTTTTCGTAAAACGCATAATCTGCCGTATGAAGTCAATTATGAAAATGAGATTTTGGTCACGTGAAATACGCCCGCGCGTAGGAGCGGTAAAGCGCTACATTCAAATTGGAGTCCGAAATGTTGCGGGTCATAGATATTCATTAAGTTAGGCCTATATTTGGTTCATCGCGTCATAATCATTTGCATTGTCGAATGTTGATACATATTCAAGCTTTTCTTTAAAAAGAAAAGTCTAGTTTTTGTGTACATAGTCGTTTAAGATCTTTGTCTTGCGTTTCGGACATGTTTACGAACACAGATGGGGGCTTTAATCTCTTCTATCTTTTTAGTGCCATATTATGATTTGCTCGGGTATTTAATTGTCAACCCGAAAATACTTGTGTGTAGATAGAAAAGCCCGAGTCAAACAAGTCGGGCATGGGAATTTCACAACCCTGCTTTTGAGTGTCGATTTCTTTTGGGATTTACATATTAATTTTAAAAAGAATGATCTACCTATTCACCTTCAGTTGAGAACATCGAGAAATTAATAAAATGAATGATTTCGGAATGAAATTGTGTAAGTGTGTTGGGCGAGTTTTGAGTGAAATTAAAGGGAGGCAATCCAATATTGCTTATTTTGATCAAGATGAACACAATTAGCGATATTTTTACCGCCCTTTTCGCGATGTGGTTAACTGTATCCAGTCTGAAATAAAAACCTTCTAATATTTGAAGGACTCGGATCATTTATCACAATATAACACGATGCGTAAATGCATATATGAATAGGAAGAAATTACATAGACCTTTATTCGCAATAAAATTCCTATGTCATGTGTTTTACGGTGTACACAGATAGCTCCGCCCATTTATTAAATCAAACGTCATCTTTAGCGGGAACGTCACGTTGGTGCTTTCGACATCATATAACCCATGGGCTTAATGACGCACTTCACTTTCTGTGAAATTCTTCCAACCTCAAAATCATTACTTGTTCATTAATTTTACACCCAGGAAATTGTTAAATAGTTGTTTTAAACCAAAAAGGAAAATAAAACTGTGATTGTGATTTTGTTATGATGGATATAATTTCATTTCGCCTTGAAGTGTCCATGAATAAAGTCCGATGGGGGAGGAGTTATATGCAAAGCAAATTCTTTGCGCTCCGCCCACGGATTTTACCTTTTGTTTCCCTCGCTGAATTTAAACATCTTGTTTGCTATAATTGCCATTAGGGATCCCCTCCCTTTATTGCATTTGTTTGTTTACTTTAATCGCTATAAAGGATTTTTTCGACGAATTCAAACTGTTTTTCTACTTCATTTATGAAGAACAGAACAGAACAGAACAGAACAAATCTTTTATTTCACCCAGGTATAACATGTATACAACAAGGGCAATATGAAATAATATTCTAATACATCATTGGTCGTTGCACCCTGTTCCAGGAATAATTCGTCTGTTTTCTTCCAAGCACCTGCCCACGGTATCGAGTGAGGCAAGCACTCGGATGAAAACAGTCTCTACGCTGCCATGCAGTTGGATGGCAAAACTGGGTTTGCTTAATGGACAGAGTGCAACACATGATATAGGTTCAGATAATTCTCAACTACTTCCAGGTACATCTTTACAATAGTTTTCAAGGAGTGGGGTTAGAAAAAATAGGGTCAGAATCACAAAGTATTCTATGCATAAGTAAGAAGTACAGTTGTACTTCACAGTCTGTGTGGGGGATAGGGGATATGGTTTATCAAACATTATTAAATAAGGAATCACATGTAATAACTTAT
Organism: Fragum whitleyi; assembly: GCA_948146395.1. NCBI lineage: Eukaryota > Metazoa > Mollusca > Bivalvia > Cardiida > Cardiidae > Fragum > Fragum whitleyi. Next base: position 41,150,387 of record OX411548.1, on the reverse strand, counting down.
AGGATAGACTTATGACTTATGACAAGGGATGCCTTCGCCAAAATCAGACTGTTTTTCTATTTTTAATTGTCGTACGGGATACTGTCGCAAAGTTTAATATGTTTGTCTACTTTATTTATCATATATGATCCCATCGAATCTCCCTCCTAGAATAAAATTCTATGTCTTCTACACTTGTCTCACAGGATGTCTTTGCTTACCTTGAATTGCATTGCTTGACTTGGACCTTATTATCTATCATCTTTGTTTGACGAGTCAATGATCTGGATATGTGCAATGTTAATCTTTTCCTTTGAGGATAAAAAAATATTACAAGTACAACTTATCGGAATCCGTTTTCCAATAGTTTTTGTCTCCGACAGACTCTATCTTATTATCACTAAAATACAGGATATAGATGGCTCAGCGCGAAACAGTTGTAACTGCCTATATGTTTATAGGCAGTTACAACTGTTTCGCGCTGAGCCATCGATATTATGTTACTGACTATAACGAGAGTCATGTTATAAGATTGGCATCGTGACAACTTGGTAATTATTGAAGTGCCGGGCCGCCCAGGCTTATATTATATTGACACACATGCAATGCTACTTACGGTCTCCTGCGTAATCAAAATTACTGCTCAGACGTGATTTACCCTTTTCAATATACATTCAGATTTTGAGTATCATTCTTCATCTATCGGCATTTTCAGGACGAAAACTTAAAAGAAAAGAGACTCTTACCTTAATAAAAGACAAAATAATATACATTTTTTTTTGTTACAGAAAGTAAAGGCAATATCGCCGTTCAAACCTCATATGTGATTATAATTTTACAACAAAAAGTCAATGATAGGTGGATTCTAGTGAATAAATTTGCCGAAAACTATTCATAGATATACTAGATGAATAGTTATAAAAAAAAGTAAAATAAACTATAATAAATGGACCCTTTTGAATAAATAATAAATACCGAAAAACAATTATAATAAAGTAATGATCTATTTTAATCATGAAAGAATTCTTAACCGAGAAGAAAAAAGGCTACAATTAATAACACCACCAACAATGCCGACGACGACGACAACAACAACAACAACAACGACAATGTGATGATTTGTTTACAGCTGTATAATGTAATGTCCGACCGTTGAAACAATAAATCAATTTTAAAAAAGATACATGAAAAGCGACAAAAGTCTAGCAAAAACTCTTATTAACCTACTCCCCTACTCACGCAACACGTGGTGACTCTACTGAGTGCAGAAGACAATTACGTTATTTTATTATGTCGACGCTTATACAGTTTTGAACATCTTGATTGATCGTGTGAAATTGAAATTCATGTCGATCAAGCCCATCCAAAACCATTTGCTCAGCGCTCGAATGAATCATTCCAAACACTCACTCAAACCATTCAAAAACGCTCCGGACAACGGCATTCAAAAACGTTTCGAAATCGTTCAAAACATTTACCATTTTATTCCAATTACTTAAATTATTCCACGAAATTATTGGCTGGTGTAGGTTCAAGAGCGTTTGATTTGGACATAAAGACACTAAAATTGGAAATAACGGATATCTCTTTTAAAGGGAGGTAATAAATTATCGATAATTTCGGCCAAATCGGTCGAAATTATCGAAAAATCTATTACCCCCCTTGAATTTCGATCAAACCTCACTCACTACACACTCATTCTATTTCATTCCTTAATCATTCACCTCGTAAATTTCACGATTTTGGTAACTGTCCGTAAAAGAGGTCAAAGAATAATGATATTGGACCAAGATGACACATCTACACCTACATCGAATCTTTTTTAGTCTATCTATTTTAGTCAGACGTAATTGTCATCCGTTCATTATAGTAAGGAGCCAGTGTAATTTAGGGCTGAGGTCAGATTTTTCTTGTTTAAAACGACCATGAACTCCATTAGCTTAATAACACGAATGACCGCATGGCTTTGCCTTTATTTTCGCAGATATTTACTTGACATACCTAATGTAACAAAAACAACTTGGGCGAGCGGTGAATATGTAAAATGCATAGTCCAAAAACAAAGAATTTCCTTTTCTGATATATTAACATGAACAATTTTCAATTCTATTTGTTAATATTTTGTTTTTACGCTGTCTTATCTATCTGGCATTCCGTTAAATCAGTTTTTCAAAAAAAGAAACTTGCATGGATTGAGCTGACTTTTGGTTTGAGAGTCGGAATGAAGTAGTTACATAATATGCTATGTTGGGTAATATTTGTAACAAATCATATATGTAACACATTTGTTACGTACATGATCACATTCGTAACAGATAAAGTGTGTTACAAATGTGTTTGTCCGAAATGGAGGTTGACATGAGAAGCATATATGTAACAGGTTAAGTTGTCTATCTGTAGTCAAACAATTAACAGCTATAGCAACATCATTATATTCTTTACACTATTGATTTTATTTACGATTGCGAAACAATAGTTAGCACATCAGAGCGATTGAGACTCGCTCCAACTTGAATCAACCTCAGAGAGAGAGAGGAGAGAGAGAGAGAGAGAGAGAGAGAGAGAGAGAGAGAGAGAGAGAGAGAGAGAGAGAGAGCGAGAGCGAGAGAGAGAGAGAGAGAGAGAGAGAGAGAGAGAGAGAGAGAGAGAGAGAGAGAGAGAGAGAGAGAACGTATGAAATAATGATTTTTTGCCTAAGGTACCAGTGCATCTCGAGCGCGCACGTGAGTGTGTCCAGCAACATCCAAACAGCAAGAAAATTGGTCTGCAGATTAGAACTCAAGGCAAATTACACATCATATAGATCAGCCTGCGCATCTGCAGTAGTAGGAGATCAGTGAGAATTGATCATGTCACGTCTTGACAATGTTTGCGAAGTTGCCTGTTTAGTGGCGTGAAGGTGACAGCCTAGTGGCTTTAAGTTGGTAGACTAGCAGGCATGTGTGGTAGTAATATGTACTGTTTTTATATCAAAATTGACCTGTGACATATGTGATTTCGTGTCACATAAAAAAACCGGCATCGATCATATTCGTCACAAAATATGATTTCCGAGTCATATATGTAACACATGTTACATATGTTATCACATATGTAACAGTTGTTACATATATGATTTGTTACAAATATGATCCAACATAACATGATATGCTAGAGTTCGTTACGGTCGATCGAATTTTATGGAAGATAAGGATTCTGGACTTCGAAACTTGTTAATTTTTTTTAGTTTTTCCAAGACCTTACTTTGATTCAGCCGATTTTTCGTTTATGGGTCTACATTATTGTTTTACATAACAACTCTTTTGTTCCAGTTCATTAATTTTAAGAAGATACTTTTACAAAGATGCGTTCTTCGGACCTTTTCCGATACCCTTACTTGTATGAAGCCGAATATTTGTATGTCAGATTACATTAATGGGTTACAGAACTATTTTACGCCCCTTTATACAGTTACATTACTCTCCTCCCCTCCGAGAAGGCTCGTCCCGAGTCTTGGCCAGTGCAGTTGCAATCATCCCAACTCTGCCACAAATCGTAACGAACCGAGTGCACAGAAAAGCTGATCCATAAAGAGAAAAGGATCCCAAACACTACATAGGTCGACTCTATCTGTACAGACTTTCATTAGCCATTAACTTCGGACAGGTCTCTTTACTTTGCATATCCAATGCAACTTAACACCCCCCTCCCTTACAAAAATGGTTTTTTGCTTAGATACCAGAAAAATTTATTGAGAAGATTCGTGTCGTTTTTAGTGCTGTTGAACTGTCACATATTTTCACAACATTAGAGCGAAAATATGGCACATATAGTTTTGATCCTACAATTTAAAGAAAACTTTCGTGATAGGATAAAATTATCATAAAAAATCGTTCAACTTAATTTGTTGATGACACGACATCCTCTATGTCTTCGTGATTAACTATTCAGTAAGTGGTGGCAATTCCTGAGCACCTACTCGGAAACAATAATGTTAACTTAATCAACGCGATATTCGCCATTATTTGACTGAGCACTTACAGTAAGAAACAACAATCGGGAACCCTCGGCGATTCTACCGAATAGTCTTCGGGAAAGCGCCATGAAAGAGCGTCGTTTCGCAAGTGGGTTTTTATGACGTCACAAACATCAACGATCCCGCTAGGATGACGTTGCATGAAACATAATTAACGAAAGAGTACAAGTGGGCATATTATAATTTGTTAACAAAACGCAGTGTTTTACTGTGTTTTTGTGATCAAATCATAATATGCCAAAAAAAGGACCCCAAAATACGATCGGAAAGAATTAACAAAATGTGATTTTTTCAAGCGTTTTAAAAAACCGAAGTTCCACCAGAAGCCGAAATACATAAAAAATGACCCAAAATTATTTCATTTACGTCCGATGTATTATTCAGTTTTCGGACAAGTCCGAGCGATGTTCCGATGTCCCAAAATTGACATTCACCTTGATAAAAAACACTCTTTATCGCTCACTCAGCGCTCCATTCATTGATTCCCAACACTCATTCAAATCACCCAAAACGCTCCGAAATCGTTAAAAACATTTCGAAACCGACCAAAACGATCAATAATTGAAAATGACTAAATTATTCCATTAATTATAATTATGATTATTTTGGCTGGTGTGAATTTTAAAGCGTCTTATTGGTCTGTAAAGACACACAAACAGAAACATTTCTCTATGTTTTAAAGAGAGGTAACAAATATAGATAATTTCGTCCAATTTTATCGATATTGTCTTACCTCCCTTGAATTTCACTCAAAACTCACTCATTGCACTCATTCAAATTCATTCAAAAATCGTTTTAATATCATTCACCTTTTCATTTTCATGATGTTCTTAAATGTAGCTTTGCTCTTATTTTAAAAGTTCATCATCGTTTCTGCATATCGACCAAACAAATCTGTATACACTTGGCGGGGTTTTTGGTTGCGATTCACAAATTAAATCTTATATGCGTGCTATATGATTTTTTTTAGAACTTTTACATAAATAATTATACACCCCCCTACTTATCCCATCTTCTCTATTTCGAAAAGCTACACGAATTTTGAGATTTCTCCTGATCTTTCTTGGTATGTTTTACGATTGTTTCTTGCAGGTTTCAGGAATTTGACGTATAAGAAGACTTGAATTTCGTCGATTTGAGTCCATGAATATTTGTTAACTTTCTTGAATAATCAGGTCATCTCGTGGATTTTAATCCTATTTTTACGTTATTGAAAATGCATTGCATAATCATAAACCTTAGACCTTGTGTTATAGCAAAGGTATGCAACTACATGTATTCAAAACAAAAGCGTATGTCATATAATAATCAAAGTGCTGTCAGCACTGTAAATCGGACATCATTGAGAGGCTGGGATAGTGCAATAGTTCGCCAATCAAAAGGGCTCAAATTTGGACAATAAAAGTTGGTAAAATCTTTGCCTAATTTGTGAGTTTTTTGTCTTAACACTCCATCTTTTCGAGGACATCGCCAGCTCATCCAACCTCGTGGGTCCGATTTTGAAAGTTTGCTGATTCGATAGCCCTCTGCTAGTCTAAATTATTTCTTAGCAGATTTTTTACGTTGTTATAATGAGCACGCGCCAAGCTAAAAGCATGTCTGTTAATATTATTCCTCTCTCTATAGAGTTTAAAAGCCTGTTTAGCAACAAACATTTTTCATTAAACTATTTACAATTTTGATTACCAACATGTTAGTATTTCAAGCATTGGGTTTTCCCAAATACTGTAAATGCATTTTCCCTCAAGAAACACGTGAAATCGCCAACTATGCTATTTACATCTTTGGTTTCTGACCAATCGATTAAATCTAGCAGCACTCTATGATTATTCATGAGTTGCTCTAAAAATAGATCGCCCTTACTGCTATCCTATATCAGTTTATCGTATGTTTTTGTCGGTTTATTTATTGTTGAATATTTTTTCTTCATACTCAAATTTGAATTTATTGAAAATAGGATTGGAGCGTGATCAGAGTGCTCATTGAAATCAAATATTTCAAAATTACAAAATTATTTCTTTTTGTTAACACATGCGAACAAAAAGTAAACTTCCCACGCTCCCTGTTTGAGTGCAGACGACTATTGACTAACGACACATTTCGAGCAGACGATGTCCATTTGCATCTACCACGTGGTCTGAATTTACGCGTGGGTTTTGACCGAGTGATAATCTTAACAGAATTTGATTGGTTGTCAGCCCTACAACTGGTAAATGACCGTTCGAGAAAGTTCAGAGCAGTAATATTGTAAGTGCTACAAATTAATTATACAGTTAACCTATTGTACGTTTCAACTCCTTTACTCAACCGAAAATCTTGTTATAAACACTGAAAATACTAACTGGTAATTACTAAAAGCGAAAATTACATCAAATTTTGTATAAGCCTCTTCTCTATTTGTCGAAAAGTAAATAAGATAAAAACAAAGTTTGTAGATTGTGACTGAAAAGGCCGTTTCTTTCGGTGTTTGAAAACACATAATTTGGTTTGAACACATTGCTCAGAAGATAATGGTAAAAATGTAGTGGGTCAAACAGACTGGATTTCTGGAAAACGGTAGATATAAATCGACTGCTTCGCAGTCCGATTTAATAACAAAGAACAATGTCTCGATAAAATGGTATATCTGAACACTTTGTCAGTTTAATTCTCCTTTTTTTGTGAGGCAATTCAAATTTAGCCTTCAAGTAACATAATTCTTTGTCAAGAATAAGAACTTTTTCTCCTTAATCATTAGACAAAATTCGCATTGCTTAAGGATTTTGGATACTTCACACAATTGTCAAACGGTCCCATTTCTTAAAATTTAGTCCTTCCTCTCTAGGCGAAGGACGATAAACTTTAACTATTTTTCTCGATTGTATATTTGACCTGGAAACTATATTACCTAGATCAAATGCCCGTAAAGAGACATAATTGAAGAAGCCCATAAATAATTCCAAAGCAAGATAAAATAACCAATAACACACCTGTGATATCCGCAATAAAGACATAGTCCTATGGGTGCCATGCGAAAATGGGTCACCGGCCGCCTTGAAACAAATTTGACTCTGCGTGCCACATTTTCAAAAATTGTACATTTCTATGAAAAAAAGAAACAGACAAACTTTATACTCTACAAAATCCAGCAAAAGTATTTTTTTTTTTTTTTTAAAGAAACTTACAAATTGTATTTTGCTGTTCACGGAATGTATAGTGAAGTCTGATCGTTTATGACGGTACCAAGGCTGATGTGAGTCTTAAGGTGGTGCACCCGTAATAGTTTCGCAGCGTTTCGGAGCTTATGATCGTTGACAATGTTGAACGAGGTTTCCTAATAAAATTCATGTGGAAACCTCGGTTTACACTGTTAAAGTTCATGACTTCCAAAATTTTGCGGAACTATTACGGGGTCACGATCTTAACTGTCCACGCATGTATTTCTTTGATTTGTTGCTTCTATTTCCAAAAAGCGATCGAACTTATCAGTTTAACCATTATCCTGCTGTTTAATGTAGTAGACCCATAAAAGATCCGCAACGTTTCGGACATCATTACATCATGTTTGGACTAATCTAGATCCAGATAATTAAGTCAATTCAGAGATTTCCATAACATTGGGTCCGTTTTACTTAAGAAAATAAAATTTCGTAAGTAAAAAAACACAAATCGTAACTGGTGTTTTTATACATTGGTAGATTCAGCCTTGCAATATCTCATTGGAATCGTTTTTAGAATACGATTCTAATGAGATGATGCATGGCAGAATTCCAAATTTAGTTACTACTGTAGGAGCAACTTTAATTTTTGACTAGCGCTCGTAAGAATGAAGAATGAAGAAATAATCGTAAGATGTTTAATAAAACAGGCCCCTGGTCAGTATATTTCCTCTTTCATAATGGTCACTTTTTGCTTGATGAGTCATCTATTCAACATTTCACGATATGGTATTTTCGAGGACTCCGTGAGGGAATTGTAATCATATAGTTTCCGCTCATACGAGCACAACGATCTCAAAAGACCGTTTGGTGAGCTTTAGGAATCTGTCTTTAACGATTCCTTTTAATATCTGCCCTGACTTAAAAGTTGCGATAGTTTTTACCAAACCTGGCAGAGATGTTTCCTGGTAGACTCTTCTTACACTTTGTTCGTTCTGATTTGCTATAAAAAGGGGGGCTGCCAGGGTCAGGCTATCTGACTAAAAATAAGATGATCAAATATTTCCTGAAAAGATCGCATCTCGACAGGGATGTAATCGGGGACATGGCACGGTTTTTCAGGTTACAGATAATATGAAATAATTCTATTAAAACTCTTCTCATATTTGACACTTTTGACAAAACACTGCAGGAATGTTCATTTTGTGTTTAAAAAACATATTCGTGAAATATTGAATTATGGGAAATGTTTGCGTGGCAGGTCTCAATCATTAATACTCGTCAAGCATCAACTGGGGTCTGTTTTAAAGATCTTGCGATCATGTTTTTGCGTAAGTCAATAATTAAAGCGGCTTCTACAGAAGTAACTAAATATGAAATTCTCAAATGCATCATCTCATTGAAATTGTTTTCTAACGACGATTCCGATGTGATATTGCAAGGCAGATTCTAACATGATATGAAAACACCAGGTACAATTTGTGACTTTGACTTACGATTATTATTTTTTTTTCGTAAGATGCTTAGTAAAGCGGGCCCCTGGTCTTTGACTTTCCTCCTTGTCAGCAATGAAGATATGATCTCAAATCAATACCGTTCTAAGCTGGGATTTAATTAATACCACCTATTACACGTATTTTGGCTTGCATTCCCTTATTTGTAAGCTAACAAAAAGGCAGTCGAGTTTCAATTTTCGGCAAACTCTGTCGAAACAGCCGCCTACATTCATTTAAATACAATGACGTGTTATTCAAGTATAGGATGGCCAGGGATTTTTTCTCAGGAACTAAATACAAGGGTCTAATAATGATTTCACGTGTTACTGAGTCGAAACGAAATATATCCGATGCGCCATGAAATATTAATGTCCACTTTTATTTCATTTTTAAAGCGGTTGTTTAAGGAAGGGTACCGTTCTCTCTTTGGAACCGTAGGCATGTTTTTAGTACAGTCCAATTTCAATCTATAGGGTAGTGGACCCGTAAAAGTTCCGCAACGTTTCAGATGTAATGAACTTTTACCTTGTTAACCGAGGCAGTTTCCTAATGATTTTCATAAGGGAACCTTGGTCAACATTGTGGAAAATCACGAGAACCGAAATGTTGCGGAACTATAACGGGTCCATTACCCTAACCGTTGTAATGAACTTTAACGGTATTATTCGAGGCTTCTTAATGATTTTCATTAGGCAGCATCGGTCAGTATTGTGAAAAAACATGAGTTCCGAAATGTTGTGAAACTATAGAGGGTACACTACTTCAATCGTTTTCTGTTTTTCAAATATTGATACTAGTCTATGTTGAAAGAGACTGCAAAGAACAGTCACAAGAAATCGTAATTTTTTACATCAACAACGACCTTACTTGTTAGAAAATATTGTGGCAAAAGGATAAATCGTTTTCTTTGGTGCATCTTTTTTCAGATACTTGCTTAAATATTTTGTTGGCTTTCAAAATGTCGTCAATGGATCGTTAGCAATAGAAGTATCAGTTATTGCGATATTTAGATCCTTGTCGATAACGATTGTTTCTTTAATGCTTTTCGGTGGTTTATCGAAAATAACGGTAGATTATGACTTGATAATTTCACCGCAAAAGCAGTGAGATTATCAAAAACTTATACCCTGCTTTTGTGCATTTCATCCTTTCTGACGTCATCTATGCGGGGCGAAATAAGTGACGTCACAATGAACGTTGCAATCACGCGCGAAATGACGCGCTTTACGAAATTTTGTCCTAGAAATTTCCAATTTTGTCTCATTCTTGCATTAAAGAAATAGAATAATCGTTTGTTTTTCGAGTAAGATCGATTAATATTTCATTTCGTGAACAAAAAAGCTATATTTTCACTCGTGGCTCTGCCACTCGTGAAAATATAGCTTTTTTGTTCACTCAATGAAATATAAATCGATCTTACACTGAAACAAACGATTATCCTCTATTTCTTGCAGGTTTCAGGAAGGCTATAAACGCAGACATATTTATGCGGTGTCAAATCTACATTTGTGTGACAGAACGATTGAAAAGCAGTATGTCGCACATTTCTCTTATAAATGGAATATTCATGTTACCAACATTTTCGAATATATTAGATAACGGACAATGAATCGGGACATTGCATGACGTCTAGATAGTTTAGACAGATAAAATTCACTTCCAAATTAGTTTTATTGAATTTTCTTTGCATGTGTCAATGTATAACTTATACCTTATGGCGATATTTAAAAAAAAAGGCAAATTTTATGTAAAGAGAGTGTCTATTTCTTAAGTAGAACATGCATTGGCAACTCTTAATTTGATATATCGATATTTTCATCAGATTCTTTAGAATTTGTCTCTGAATCTCAAAAAAAAATTGCACACATCTCAAAACATTACTAGTAAATATTGGTATAGTACTAAATTTACAAGACATTGCTTTGACTGTGATGAAAAAATTCAGAGTTTCATATTCCTGAGTAGGCGCCACCGGCGCAAACCATTGCGTAAAGTTTCGTCTTAAAGTGTTACCATCCGTAAATGTCTCCCAAATTTGTACCAAACCATTTCAAACTTTGGCTATTTACGCGTTGACGAAAACCGTAGGAATATTTAAAATTCAAGCATAATGCATTCGGTAGTTTCAAGGTCAAAGTCAGTAAGCTAAGGACACGCGTCATTTTTTAAACTTCGAAATGACGCAACCGGCGCAGGTTTAGACAACCGGGCAATAAATAGAGGATATTAAATGAGTGGTCATTGAATACTGAATTTATTACAAGACTCATCTATAAACAGATAAAAACGAGGCTGCGCCGAGTTTTTATCTGTTTTAGATGAAATTCTGTATTTTATGAGCACAAGTTTTATATTCTGTTTATAATATGACCCGAATTTTAAGCGAAAAATCGTCAAAATTCTTGAAATGCATCGTTTCCATTTTCCGCGAAACTTATAACGCCGTTTAAAATGACGTCACAAAACATAGATTATGACGTCATTTTTGTGGTTATAAAATAGCGTTGCTATTCGCTCTGAGCTTATTTCCATAGTTATTCCACTAGTGTAATAACACCCGTGTAATATCAAAAATATTCAACGGGGTTATTTCACTCCCGCGACGTAGGTCATATTATAATAAAGTTTTACTGGAACTATAAAAAACTTAACAGGGACGTTGAAATGATAAATATATAATGCATACTTAGTGTTTTGTATGAACAAAAATATCTAACGAGGTTGGGAGAATTGAAAATTGTCGAGGCTCTGCCGCGACAATTATCAATTCTCGCAACCGAGTTAGATTTTTTCATGCAAAACACTAAGTATGTATTATATTTATCTTATAACCTCTATTTGTCATGTTTCGTCGATGTTTCTAACAAAAATGCAAGTTTCTAGAAATAAACGCATTATATCATCGTTCTAAAAATAACAATGTGATATCATAAAAATTGTCACATGGGATGTTTTTACACGGATATTTGCATAGTTATAAGATAAAAAAACATAAAGTCTTGACAATATCTGAAAATATCTCTCTGTAAAAAAATCTTATTCGTGTGTACTTTCCTTTGATATTTGGAAAACTGTTTAACGTGAAAAGTTTTAATTCCATAGAATTGTAGACATATTAATAATTCGATAGAGATTGTCGCTGAGCAGATGCCTAGTTTAAAGCTTCTACCAAAACATGGCCAATGCGTAAATTTTTAGTCATTCTGCTATCTTTTGAAATTCTAACCAACTCAAGGAAATTCTAGACTATATTTCGAGAAGTGCGGAATTCGAGCTTATACCACAAAAGAAAATGTCACTAAGGCAGTGTCGTATTTAATTTAAAGGTATCCCATGGGACTTTAGACTCAGACATACAAAATCAACAGTTTCTATTATTTGATAGTTTAAGTCGTTAAATCTAATAGATTCGTAGACAATTTGATTCTCTTTTAACAGCATTTACCCTTTCTTTTGGCACATAGGCCTTTAAGTCGTACCTACACCGTGTTGAAGAAGTGCTTCTCCATTTGTTTGTGTTTTGTTTTAGGCAAATGATCTTGTATGAAAGAATTAGCCTGTTATGTCGTAAGTCAATGGGTGTGTGTACAGTTAACAACACCATGCAATTGACAAAATAAATGATTTTGGAATGATTTTGGAATGAAATTGAATGAGTGTGTGGAGCGAGTTTTGAGTGGAATTCGAATGAGGTAATCAAATGTCGCCTATTTTGTTCAGGATGAGCAAAATTAGCGATATTTGATACCCCCTTTTAATGACATACACATAAAAGTTCTATAAAAATCTTCCTGTCTCTTCGAGAACCAATCAGATGCTTATAATTTCATTATTTTTTACTCTAGATCTATTCAAATAAAATGCAGGTTTTTTTTTTGGGTTTTTTTTTTTGAATTTGGAGCTTTTTTAATGGTTTGAGTGAGTGTTTGAAATGAATGAGTGGAGCGCTTAATGAGCGAATTAGAGTGGTTTTGATTGAGATAAGTGTCGTTTTCACGATGTAACTAATTGTAGTTATTAATTGAACGATTACAACAACAACATGAAAAATACAAATAGCTTTATTCTCAAAACCAGATATCGAAATGCTGTTTACAGTTGCTTTAACACTTTCCTGTTTTTACACAATTTTAGACCTGTCCAAATTCAAAGGTTTTGCAGACGAAAATTTAAAGTGGATTTAATTTGAAAAATAACCATTCTGTAGGGTAGAAAATGGTGTGGAAAAAGAAGAAATTGATTGTCAGAAGCAATTTCTTCTTTTTTCACAATGTTTTCTCAATCATAAAATAACAGGCACGTAAAAAGCTGGAATTAAACAGCAAAGGGTTAAAAACTTGCAATGCCGTTCACATGCGAAAAATTCCAGCTACTACCAAATTGCATTTCACCCATCTCCATAACTCATCCTATTTGTTTTGACTTTCTATCTCCACGAAAATCTTCAGAATCATTATGATTTCATCGATATGCAGGAAGAACTTTTGTCTGTGACCCGAGGAAGAACGATTTTAGCAGGAAAACATCCAAATATGGAAACATAATATTTGTTTTCTGCCATTAATATGGGTTCGTCATATTGTGTGAGATCAATTGTACGGACAGATTGTGTTACAAGTACATTAATACGTCACCGCTTATATTCAAATTATACGACGATGATTTGATAATCCCACTTTTTTTTTTAAATTTCGCCTTAAAAGTCTACTGAAAATGGAAATCGTAAAACATATTTTTATATGGGAAAACAAAAAAATGTTGTTACAGTTATTCGTATTTTTAAAACAAGGAAAAAAGCTATGAGACGCACGATTGTGGATATATACAATTATTAACATCGGGAAATGGACAAAGTGAATGACCCTGGAATCATTTTTGAATGAAATTGAATGAGTGTGACGAGTGACTTTTGAATGGAAAATTAGCGATATTTATTGCCCACCCCTTAATACAATATGCATACAAGTTCTATAAATAGCCTCCTATTTATTCAAGAACCATTCAGACGCTTACAATTTTAATTATGCGAGTGAATCGTGATTTTTTACAAGCTATATTTCTTTTTAATATAGTTGTTGATCTTATTTTTTGTGATTTTGGATTGGTTTTGAATGGTTTGGGTGAGTGTATGGAGTGAATTAATTCGTCCCTTCTATCTGTCAGTCCGTCCTCGCACCCATGTCTATGTTAACACTTCTTCTACAATCATGACCTCATTTGTGAAAATCTTTCAAACGAAATTCTCCATCATATGACCATACGGTTATTGTAGCCGTTTGGCTATACAACTCTGCATCACTGAAAAGAGGCCTTCAATATGAAAAAATCCGCGGCCGGGTGATTTGTGCAATGCACTCTTAGCAATTCTTTCCATTTTTTTTTTGAAAACGTTTTTACTTTAACCTTGGAAGATGTTACCTCTTCTCTTTTACTACTATGGATAGACAAATTAAAAAAATCTAATATGACAAGAAATAAATGGTTCTTTCACATCTGTCATAGATTTGCGTTTAATTGTTCGAACTCTTTTACGACGGGTGGTCGACCATTGATATATGTTTAAGTGTAATGGACCAGCAGAAGTCAAACAAACAAAGTTTACAATTTGACAATTTTATTAAAAAATATCATACAACAAAAATTAAAGAAAAACTATAAGCTACTCATCTCGGTTACCTATCCAAAGTTCTGTCCGTCTGTGAGTATCCTTTCCAAAAATGTTTACAATATAATAATCGTCTAATACAAGTGTTTAATTATATATATATATACTTAAATCACTACTAAAAAATTCACATAAATCTGAATAAATCTTAGAATAGAATATGTACCGAGCTCCTAAAAAGTTTATGTCAAAAATCCCCCTGTTCCATAAATTTACATGCTTATATAGAAAGTCAACCACTTCTAGAACATTCTGCCATTTTCTGAAAGATTGAGTGATAAAAATAGAAACATATGTCATACCTGAATTACATAATTTTGCATGTACCTTCTAGAAACTTGGAGAACAAAAGATTACATAACTTGACCAGTACATGCGTACCCAATCTGAAATAATATGACAGCATTTCACCAATGACACTCAGCCTCATAACATAAGCCATTACGAGTCTAAAACACTTTAGACAAGTCTAGTTTCAAAGAAGATACTGATGTAATTGTGTGTTTGATGAAATCTAGAAAGAATATCTTCATCTGCGGGGAAAGATAAGTTTTTTTATTAAAGAAGAAATTTCTTCAATTTCCACAATGTTTTCGAAAGCCTATTTAATATTGGAGCGTCATAAATTCGGATGATTTTTCAAACAAGTAATCATAACATTGTGCTCTTAACTCTCAATCAATAAGTAACTGTAAGTTTACTAAGTAAACAGTAGGTAACGAACCCATTTGTGAATAAAAAAAACCCTGATAAAATAATGAAAAAAAATACGTTCTGTTTTGTATTAGCGATTTAATTTTCGGTGATCGGATAGTCGAATACAATTTGAGATCCTCTGCGAATCTACGGAAAAGACCTCGGGAATAATGCGCATCATATCGCATGTGGTTTTATATGACATCACAAACATTACTAAAGATGACGATGCAAAAAAAAAAAAAAAAAAAAAAAAAAAAAAAAAAAATAAACGAAAGTTTAAATGGGGCATATTATCATTTGAAAACAAAACGCAGTGTTTTCAATTTATGACATGCCCAAAGAACGCAGACGTAAATGCAAAACCGATGGACTTTTTGAATCAGTCATCGCATAGGAATGAAGAAAGGACAAAAGGTTGTGATGAAGGATCGCGTAGCCCGGTATCTATAATGATCTGTCAATGTCTATAAACGATAATTTATAGGATGGAATCTCCTGGACATTCAAAACATGACCACCATAGACATATTACTCTTTAATAATTGATATTGTTGGAGTGGATGGTTTTACACTAAATTCAACATTTTCTCAGACACAGTATTTGTAAGTACATTAAATAAATAGGGGATAATCGTTTGTTTTAGTGTAAGATCGATTTATATTTCATTGAGTGAACAACAAAAGCTATATTTTCACGAGTGGCGGAGCCACGAGTGAAAATATAGCTTTTGTTTTTTCACGAAATGAAATATAGATCGATCTTCCACGAAAAATAAACTATTATTCTATTTCTTTGATGCAAAAATGAGATAAAACGTGAAATTTCTATGACATATTTTCGTAAAACGCGTCATTTTGCACGTGATTGCTATGCAATGTTCATTGTGACGTCACTTATTTCGCTCCGCATAGATGACGTCAGATAGGATGAAATGCACAAAAGCAGGGTATAAGTTTTTGATAATTTCACTGCTTTTGCGGTGAGATTATCAAGTGTTAATCTACCGTTATTTCTCGATAAACCACCGAAAAGCATTAAAGAATACGCTTTACTTGCGTGACATGGCTATAATATACAGATCCCGAAAATGCGTATCTCACTGAAGTTTTTCCCTTTCAAATTGAAATTCCATGTCATATATTTTGTGCTCTTGCAAAAATCACAAGGGGATAAAAGATAGAAGTCGCTTACAAATCTTCTTAGACCGAAAATGCTACCCTTCTCAAGAAAATCTCGACACATGTGTAGTACCAAAAATAGACCCAGATCAGACCGAACAGTTTATTTTTATCTCACCTGAGCACGAAGTGTTCACGATAAGTTATTGTGATCGTCCATTGTCCGTCTTGCTACATGTGTCGTGCGTCGTCCGTTAACCCCAATTTCGTTAAATATATATATTTTTTTTTATATTTTAATTCTAATCCTAAACAGGTAGTCAAATCTTGGTGAATATTCCCGTGGGTGAAAGTCGTTCAAATACATCATTTGCCCTGGTTGCTATGGTAACTAAAAGGGGGAATTATGAAAATATCTAAAAAAAAAACCATGTTATAGACATGGAATTGACAAGTCGAATGGTTTTGAAATGATTTTGCAATGAAATTGAATGAGAGTATTGAGCGAGTTTCGAATGATTTTCAAAGGAGGTAAATCATAACTGATAATTTCGTTAAAACTTTAATAAAATCTACGAACCTTATTGATTTTGTATCTTCACGGACTAATCGGACGTCTAAATATATAATACATACTTGTTTTTTATGAAATAAAATATCTAACAAGGTTGGGAGAATTGATCATTGTCGAGGCTCTGCCGAGACAATTATCAATTCTCACAACCGAGTTAGATATTTTTTCATACAATACACTTAGTACGTATCATATTTATCTTATAACCTCTATTTGTCTTGTTTTCAACCATGTTTTTAACTGAAATGCAAGATTCTAAAACTAACCGCATTATATACTGAGCAAAAATAAAAAGTATCCACCCAATATCACTTCGGATTTCTTTAAAAGTTCACACATAAATTCTATGAAATATATTACAAACTACGCCCTGATTATTTGGAAATAAATTGGAAAAGTTGTATGTGATTTGAAGAAACCACTTTCGAGTTGTGGGCGTTAGCGTAGCCAGGGTGTCGTTTTCAAAAATCGCAGACTCTCAATTAAATATTGAATTGATATTTCCGACAGCTTTAAGCTTGCCAAATGCAATATTAGTGCGTTAGGTGTCCTGGATTGATAAGACAACTTGATATCTTCTGCTGCTTCCTGCCAACGCTACGTCAAATGGACACATACAAGTTTTAAACATCTTACGCAGATTCAAAGCTCAAATTTACAAAATTCTGTATGCACGTTCCTTGTCGAGGAAACAAATCCCAAAATTATCTATTTCATTTTTTTGCTAACGAAAAACAACTTTTGCATTGCTACGTTACGTCAACGTTCCCCTCGCTCATTGGAAAGGGTGGTATGATTATCAAAGAAATTTGTTCGCCCTACTTTCGTTAAGAATTAAATGGCTATTGTTTTGGTTTCAAAGTTTGACGATTTTATAGGTTAAGACATTTATTTCTCTTCCGTTTTGAAATAGTGGTTGGGGGCGCCAATGCAAACGCGTCAACGTGAATGAGAAGATTTGGCGTGACGTCTTCCCAGTGACCCTATTTAGTTGAAGAGGGCAAATATCAGTACTACTCTATCTGAGATGGTCAGCACGCGTATTTATTGTTCTTCTCTTTCATGTAACGTTCGTAAAATTTACTCAATGTATGACGGTTTTTATTACGCCTGTTGTCAAGTTTTTCTCGGTCTCGTTACAAAACTGTGTTGTACGGAACACAACTACTGTTTGATTTTCCTAACCGCAGATCTTAAGAGGTTAAATTCATTTCAGAAGAAAGTTGAGATCGAAAACGTGACGTACGTCGACGTAGAAAACAAAGATTTCGTCATTTCTTGAAAAACACCAAAAATGACACGTTGCTTGAATGAAAAATGTTGTGTGCACGAGAAAACGAAGCTCTGCAAACACATTGGTACCTTAATTGATCATTTAATCAATCAAATGTTGAAAATATTGACAAAAGAAAAGTGGATACTTTCCTTTTTTGCTGAGTATATTATTTTTATTAAAATAACTATGTGGTAACATAAAAAATTTCATACGGGTTGTTATCACACGGATATTTGTATAGTTATAAGATAAAAATCAGTAACAGCCAGTAGAATCACGCAGTTATTTGATCGATATGATTATACAATTTTGGAGCGTTTTTAAGTGATTGGAGTGAGTTTTTGGAACGAATGATTGAAGCGCTGAGCGATTGATTTTGATGGGTTGTGATCAAGATAAGTGTCAATTTCACGATGTTACTAACTGTATGTCAAGGATGATGTGATGTGGAGTCCTTTCAGATAATGTACTTTTGCGGTTCCTGCATAGTACCATTTTCAAGGAACGGGTCGTTTGTTTATGGGATTCCCGATATACTTCCATTCGTAGAAAAAGTTTTTATAAGAAAATATATGCATTCTAATTGCGTAATTCTAACAAATGTATCTAGCACTGGATCGCGTCATTCAGCGTCTGTATGAAAAATAACCCACACATAGACAGGAGGAGCCCATAAAAGATTTTCCAGTAATGACACTTGAGCAATTTAGATAAAAACGTCTTAATGTAGTTTTCTAGGGGTTATTGCCTACAGCTGATAAATTGTACAGAAATTAGAATTGACATGGAACAAGCACTTAATTGTACATTTAACAAACTAACCGTCTTGCCCTCAAACAAATCATATGTGTTCTTGTGTGTATGTGTGTTAGTGCGCGCGTGTTTATGTGTGTATGTGAGTGGGGTTTTGAGTCTGTGTGTGGTGTGTGGTGTGTGTGTGTGAGGGGGGGGGGGGGGAGAAGTAGTAGATATCATATACATTGCATGTAAACCGAATGCAGCAAACATAACAGTTTATCTTAAAAACTTTCTGTTACGTTGAAATTGAACAGATTGTGTGTTTTGGCTTAATGTATGTTATTTAGTTACTATTTTGAACAGTTCCTAGGCATTTCTTTACCATAAAATAAAAAAGAGAAAAACCACTCAGATAAGCATTGCATTCAGGATAGAATAAAGTACAAACTGTTCGCAAATTACACCCCTATTTACACATGACTTGTTTGCAAAGCGGGATATAATTTGCAAACAGTTTGCACCGCTTTGTCTCTTTGAACGCAGGACTTGTTTCACATCGAATGTAGATCTGCACATTGACACGGGGTCGTAGACGTGTACATTACAATTGTATACTAACGATCAAAACAATGGTCTCCTGATTACCCAGCTGGCCACTTCCGATACCGATATGTTCAAAAGAAAAAAAAGCTACTTGTCATAATGACATATCTTCGCTAACCAAGGGCGATGTCTACCCTATTGTGAATAGAAAAAAGGTAGTGGTCATCAGCCTTGGCTAGCGAAGATGTCAATGACATGATAATGAGGCTGCTCGATGTGAAATCATTTTAAATATGACATGCATGCTCAATTTCAACTTTGTGAAATTTGGAAAGAAATGTTCTTTTTCTCGGTGAGAACCTTTTTGAAAACTAGAAAAAAAAACAAAAAAAAAACTTTTTTTCTTTTTTTCTTCTTTTTTTCCCTTTTTGAGGAGCATGAAAACATGCAGGTAAGGGACTGTCCTTTTCCGATTAATCGAGACCATTTAGCAAAGGTGATTTAGAGAGAGAATAAAAGGATCAGTCGAATTCGACAAATTAAGACAGTAATCTTAAATCGATCAATGTAAATGATGTTATAATACAGGCGATATATAGGCACATACAATAGTATTGCGCTGACCACTCGACTAGTTCGGTAAAAAAACCCACAAACCTAATCAACAATAAAAAGGAAAATGAATAAATCGTTGACGAGGCAAGCATAGGATTTACCATTTGAATGAATGAATTTGAATTCACTTAGTTTTGACTTCATATAGATCTAAGTGACATTCAAATAAAGTTACTAGTCCATTTGAAACAAGTACTTTCACATTTGTCTCAATATTTCCCTATTTATTACTTTACTTTCATAAAAATTCTGTTTCTGTGAAAATGGTAACACAACATATTAAAGCGTATCTTTCTTTCTGGTAAAAAATATTTTAATAATTTTCATTTTTTTTAGAATTGGATTTCCAAGTCTATCGTCAATCTAGACAGGTTTTTCCTGGAGAACGGATTAAGCTCTTTAAGTCCGGTCACCTAGGAACGGTCTGAGTCGCATACGACAAATTAAGACAGTATTCGTTAATCTGTCAATATAAATGATGTTATGATACAGGCGATCTTCAATTTACGTGAACTGAATATTGAACACAGTTTTAGACAGTTAAGGTGATTAGAAGTGGCAGACTAGAGCTTCTCTTGCTGATATTAACCGATAATTTATTATTGTGTCTCACGTTTCATATAGCGCAGTTTGCAGTTCTGAAAATTCTGATGGACCGATTGACGCCCAATGTTCTCCTACAATGTAATTTTTCATAAGGCTTGTAATGCACATGTTCGGGGCATTATATTTTGAAATCCCAATCATACACAAAAATAGGAAAAATCTTTGGAATAAATCTTTGATGAGCTAAGCATTGGAATAACCATTTCAATGAATGAATTTAAATTGACTAAATGCACAAGTTAAAGTGAGTGATCAAAGGTTCATTTTGTAATGACATTTGATAACTAATTAATGTAAATCTACTATGGTTTTGACCTCATTTAAGCTGCATTCAAACAAAGTCACAAATGACCGAGGATGAACCAACGTCAAATGGAAAAAAAAGTTAATAGATGCAAGTTAAATGCACAAACCACAGAGAGGTAAAGAGGATCATTTCTGGCGTAGGTGTCGGGCGCTTTATAAAAACATTTTAGCTATGCATGAACAGTTGAGTAACATCGGGAAATTGACATTCATCTCAATCAAAACCGTTCTAAATCGCTCAAACAGTGCTCCATTTATACATCCCCAACACTCACTCAAACCATTCTTAAACGCTCAAAAATGGCCGAAACCATAAATTAGCAATTACATTCAAAAGTAATATAGCTAGAAAAAAAAAATCAATTTCACTGATATAATTAAAATTGTAAGCGTCTGATTGGTTCTTGAAGCAATAGGAAGCTATTTAAAGAACTTGTTTGAAATTTGAATTAATAAATTTTATTATTAATTTAATAATAATAATTAATAATTATCAACTTTGTTCATCATGAACAAAATGGCGATATTTGATTAACTCCCTTTAATTTCATTCAACACTCACTCATCGAACCCATTCAATTTCATTCCGAAATCACTCACCTAGTCAATTTCATAATGTTGTTAACTGTAAGTTGTGTCAGCCTGATAAGCTCAGTTAGTAGTTCTCCTGACTTCAAAACGATTGAAGGTCGATCGCGTGGGTTCGATTTCCGGGCTGGCACACTAACAAACTGATTGTCTTAAGGATGAGACGTTTTTACTGGGTCCCGTTTGATGGTGCTTTACTCCGAGCACGTTGAAGAACCATGGCGAATCTTAGTAGAAGTTTCGCCATATCCCCGTAACAAACAACTGTCTTCTGGGGGCGCCGCTCATATTGGTATGTGCTACGGTAACGACGACAAATAAATGGAAATACACACATGAAAGTTGTGTTTCGTAACATATGGTAATAATATCATTAGAAAAAGGCAGTATACATATGTATTTGCTGCGGTTGAATACGTTTGTAGCAATCAAATCGCGTTTAAGCTTCTTATAGCTTTAAAAGGCTTTCTAATGAAAAGCTTTGATTCTTTATAGTCTCTAATTATAGTCCCTCATTTATAAGTATTAGACTAATGGGCTTTTCTTTGCTGTCAAGGTATATAGATTAATTCCAACAACCTTCATTTCTGTGTACAGCAATAAGGAATCGACGTCGTAACGTTTACGATTTCGAGTTGTAATAATTAACACATACAGTTAAGAACATCGTGAAATTGATAATTTTTTTGGAGTGATTTTAGAATGAAATTAAATGAGTGTATGGAGCGAGTTTTAAGTGAAATTAAAGGGAGGCAATCCAATATCGCTAATTTTTCTCAGAATGACCAAAATTAACGATATTTATTACTTACCTTTGATAAAATACACGTACTTTTCTTTTTTATGTCTCTTCGTGGACCAATCAGACACTTTCAAATCAACACAAGCCAATCAAATCGTCATATATCATCGATTAAATAAAATGTTGATCGTCTTGAACGATTTTGAAATGTTTTCAAATGATTTTGGAGCGTTTTTGATCGATTTGAGTGAGTGTTTACAATGAATGTATTAAGCGATAAGTGAGCGTTTTAGAATGGTTTTGATCGAGATGAATGTCAATTTCAGGACGTAATTATTTGTACCCTGGTATAATGCGGCATACTTTGCTGAAAAGAAAAATAACCTATTTGTGAATACGTAAGAGTTAATTTGATTTTTCTGCCCATCTGAGCCCAACGTGCTCAAGCGCAGCATTTATAATGACTCTGAGTCCGCCGTCCGTCACCATTCTTAAATCTTCTTTCCTTCTCTGAACCACCAATGAAATTTTGCCAGGATGCTCCTAGGGCGAATCCCTTCAAAATTGTTCGCGAAGTTGTGATTGACACCAAATATGGGAGTGACAGACTTTACTTTGACCCTGGATTCTTTTAAGCTTCCTCTCCTTAGTAACAAATGAGCAGTTTTCAAACCGAACTAAGCAGAAATGTTCTTTAAGTGGTCCCTTTTCAAGTATGTTCGTGACATTTTGATTGAACCCCATCATTGGCATGGAATAGTTGGGCTTATTTGACCCTAAAATCTTAGAACTACTCTTCCGTAACTAATGGGAGGATTTCAACCAAACTTGGAAGATATATTCTTTGGTAGTTCTTTCCAAAAATGTTCTATGTTGATTTCTATCTGAAAACAACACGAAGCTTTGCAAAACATTCTCTTCATTTATCAGAAACATCGAGCATTAAAGGCAAATCAGTTGCTGATTTTTAGAATTGTCAAAACATATTTTATGATTAAGCATGATGAATAAATTCTTTCTCAAAATATGGTGTTTACAAGTTTCGCAAGTGCACTTGCAAATCGGAATATAATTGCGCAAACAGTTTGCACCGCTATCATCTTGAACGCAGGGACCACTATTGCGTGCAGTGTGGAATAAAATATACGCCACACCCCAAACGAATGACGCGCTTCGTTTGTGAGGAAATTAGACTCACGCAAGAATGGCAGTTCTTTTTGTCCAGACAGGCCTTAATGACCTAGATAATATCCGATATATAATTGATGTCCGGACATTATGCCACCAAGATAATTCTATGTATCATGCAAAAGTGAGATATGTAAAATACTACAAAGGTCTGGGGTGATTACAAATACGACAAATAGGCCTACGATTACGTGATATTATTTAAAGCTTTCGGGACCAATTTATCATTTATCTGAGCTCTACAATATACATGTAGTTGTATAATTAATAAACGAATACATTGCGGTTCATGATTGTTTATTTTGAAAATAAATATATAATGATTTTAATAAATAAATGAGTAAATAAATAGATACAAACATGAATACATAAAGATATGAATAAAGGCTAGGTCTTATTACAAAATGTTTGGTGAGAAATATCTATATTTGACTATCATTTTGAAAAAAAAATTAATGAACAATTCATATAACTTAAATATCTTGATGCATTTTCAAGTTTCAATACTCATTATCTTAGATGAAATTGATACGTATTCGCAAACACCAAGGTCAGGACCATGTCACAAAGGTCATTGTTTACATTTAAGGTGATAGTTCTGAATAATTCCCCATTCTGAATGGTCATCCTGTATATACAGACATACATACCGATGATCACCACTCGGCCAACCTAACGATCAACCTCGGATGCAATCGGGAACCCTCGGCGATTCTATGGAATAGACATCGAGAAAAATATGGGCGCAGCCATGAAACAAGTGGATTTATATGACGTCACACACAAAAACGATCCCGCTAAGGATGGCGTTGCATAAAACAAATTGACGAAAGAAGTAAAAGTGGACTTATTATAATTTAATTACAAAACGCATTTTTAACTCAAGTTCGAGACAGTTTGACAAGGGCATAATGCCATTTAGCAGTTTAAACTTCATTAAACGGAATCAAAAATACACCCATCCATCTCTTTTACCGACAAGCTTGGTAATATACGTACAGCATTAAACGTACAGTTAATAACGTCGTGAAAGTGACATCTCAATTACAAAACGTTCTAAATCGCCTACACAGTGCTTAATTCATTCATTCCAAAACAAAACTCAAACCATCCAAAAACCCCTCATAACCACTATAAATAACTATATCAAAAAAGTTCTATATTCAAAATGAAAATAGCTAGAAGAAAATCACGAGTTCAATTATATAATCCAAATTCTAAGCGTCTGATTATTTCTTGAAGAAATGTGATACTATTTATACAACTTGTATGCAAGATTTATTAGAGGGAGGTGATAAATCTCGCTAAATTTGTTCATCCTGAACAAAATTTGCAATATCTAATTACCTTTCTTTATTTTCACTCAAAACTCGTTCATTACACTCACTCAATTTCAATCCAAAACCATTCCAAAATCATGCACCCTGTCAAATTCACGATGTTGCTATCTGTATACGTACATCATTACACGTGCATATAACAAAAAGCCAATCCTTGACTTATTAGTTTTATTTATCAAATTGAGCCTATAATGGAATATATTAGAAAACACTTAGCAAGTTGTTACAACAGGAAACTTGATGGCGAAACTCTACGAATTCTTAATGCCCCGTATTGACTTTGTAAATTGAGTTCCGTATTATAACAGACAGGTTTCGTGTGACATTTAACTTAAAAAATGCAACGTGTACTTCAAATTGTGTTTAGTGAAGATTCATTTGATATAGGTGCGTCAATGTCTCAAGACAACCTTGCTGACTTAGAGGTAAATGCACTCGACCTGGAGGTCCGTGGTTCGAGTCCCAATGTCGCCGGGGTGTGTTTATGGGCAAATTACTTAAAAGCCAGCTCTAGCTCACCCAGCTGTAAAATTGCGTACAGTAGTGGGTTTAAGCCACCGCCTCTCTCTCAGGGACGTGAAAACATCGGGATTGAATTTTCGAGAGTGATTCTATAAGCTTAAGCTTTCGGCGCAATCGAACTAAAAAAAATTAGTATAGACTTATGTTTCCACGCAGTTATCAATATTAAATGAAAAATGACATGTCGCTATATCGGCCTTTTACTAAGAATTATTTTCATTTCTTTTCTAACTTTAAATACTCTTAACCAATGATTAAATGAAATCGGTTCGATTTATAATTCAATTTTAGTTGTGTCCATCAATTTTCGCGCATCTAGATTGACTAAAACGTTGGTTTTATTCCCCAATGAAAACACTTTTGAGTAAACAGCTGTTTTGCAAGCTTCCGCAAAAAAGGAGTCCTGTAAGAAACCTGTTTCTAAACAGACACATCTTCACATTTTTTCTTCGTGGTATAAAATCATAAGATATGAAGATAATTTTTGTTGATTTCATAAACTAAAAACTAAAAACCTAATCTCACTCACTTAAACGTGTGAAATCAACAAAAACTATCTTGATCTCTTAAGGTACGGATACTCGTATTAGTGCAACATCTCAGATGTAATGAACTTTAACAGTGTTAACCGAGGTTTCCTAATGATTTTCATTAGGAAACCTCGGTTAACATTGTGAAAGAATATGTGGTCCGAAATGTTGCGGAACTATTACTTGTCCACTACCATAAAAAGAAATCGGTTCCATGATTTATGTAATGAAGGTTAACTCTCGGTAGACGTGGTCATTACATCGTTAGTCTGTCTAATCGTCTAATCAGAAATCCTTATGTCCATACTTGGATTATTGGATTGCGATAGAAAATCAATCACTCAATACTGCCCGTCTGGCCGTTAATCATGTCTATATCATTAGGCTTTCTGTGCCCACTCGTGTTGCGGACATCAATGACCATTTGCAGTCGTTATTCGAAATCTAATAAGTTTCGGGACGATTTTTCCTGCGACCGAAGTAAATGTATTTAACACTTATAAAAAATGATATTTGGTACGATTGCGAACCTACGCCTTAAATAGGCAATATTATCCATTCCATGCATTAAATCCGAAATTTCCGAGCATCAATCTCAGCTTAAGAAATAACCCGAACAATTGACACAGAGGAATCTAAAACTTGATCTGTAACTTGCAAATTCAAACACCATAGATTTGCCGAGTATTTGCAAAATGTTCGAAAGACTAGCATTTCGTGAATTTTATTAGTCGTGCGTGCATAATGCAATGCAAAAAAAAAAAAAAATAAATAAAATAAATAAATAAATAAATTTCGGAACGAAGCTAGAAGTAGTTTTGTAACTCATTAACTCATACAAGAAAATACCGGCTCCATATACGAGTGTTAAGAAAAAGAAGTCCGGATTTTTTTAATGATTTTTTTTTCATTTCTCCTTCTTAATTTCTTGTTCCAGCATCCCTGCCTTTGTCATAAACAAGTTGTAAATGCATTCGGAACATCACTCGGCCATTTCCGAAACCTACAACAGATCTCGAATGTATATAAGGCGGGTAGGTATGTAACAAAATTGTACATTTTGTCAGGCGGAAACAGTGTAAGAAGCAACCTGCGCTATCTTTAAATTTATATTTTATTATAGTAAATAATAGCTGAAAAATCTTAATTTTTGAGAATGACAAATCATTCTCAAAAATGAAGGTTTTTTCAGCCGTTATTTAAGAATCTAAAGAATGTTTTCACTCACAGTTTCGAGGGCTAACGCCATTTTAACTGACGTCATCGAGTTTGTCTAAGGTTTTCCCGGAATTTTTAAAAATAGTCCGTCTATGTACATCCGAGGTTGATCGTGAGATTGGCCGAGTGGTGTTCCGAATGGTTGTAAATAATGAAAGCCGAACTAGTTCTGAAACTTTTATCATGCGAATGAACACGCCGAAACCATAAATGATCTATACCAAGTTTATACAAGTTTGAAAAAAAAAAGATTTACGGAGTAAATCAGTTAAAGAATAACTAGACCCAAATATTTTTTTTTGTCTCAAAAGATAGATCTGCGAATGAAGATTGGCTGCAGCATCAGAAAATTGAGCTATTTTGTACAGAACAAAGAAAGCATAAAATCCGATGGGGTTTGACCATCAATAAGACAATTGATATGTACCTAAACCGAATCACACTTCGTCGGGGTCGGGGAAAAATGTTCCATGCTCTTAAGCAGAGTTTGAAATGTAAACAGATTCATTCCAAGACACAAAAAGACAATTTGTTGTTTAATTTCTGACCGCGAATCTCGGACTGAATATAAATTACATGGATAACAAAACTCGAAGATAAAAATCAAAGTCGATTCCGATAAGAAAATCTCCTGTTTGATTAGTAAGGGAATTTTGTCTCCGATGTGTCATATTGATTAAAGATGTTTTCATCTCACAAAGTTCCGTACCTATCTTTTCTGGACAAACATATTTTACTCGGCAGATATGACTAGATAAGCTAAAACATTCAATGTATTACGAGAAAAGTTTTGACCCTAGTCAGACTGCGTGAGAAACGTAGGATGACCAGGATCAAATCTTTTCGAAATTTAAATACAAACGTAACTAATTTTTTAATCATGAATATCAAATATGAACATCTATATCATTTTTTAAGAAAAAGAGAGAGAGAGAGAGAGAGAGAGAGAGAGAGAGAGAGAGAGAGAGAGAGAGAGAGAGAGAGAGAGAGAGAGAGAGAGAGAGAGAGAGAGAGAGAGAGACAGAGACAGAGAGAGACAGAGAGAGACAGAGAGAGACAGAGAGAGACAGAGAGACACAGAGAGACACAGAGAGAGAGACAGAGAGACAGAGACAGAGAGAGCAAGAGAGAGAGAAGGATTGAGAGAAGAGAGAGAGAGAGAGAGAGAGAGAGAGAGAGAGAGAGAGAGAGAGAGAGAGAGAGAGAGAGAGAGAGAGCAACAGAGAGCAACAGAGAGCAAGAGAGAGAGAAGGAACGAGAGAAAGAGGAGAGAGAGAGAGAGAGAGAGAGAGAGAGAGAGAGAGAGAGAGAGAGAGAGAGAGAGAGAGAGAGAGAGAGAGAGAGAGAGAGAGAGAGAGAGAGAGAAAGAATAGAAAGAAGGAAAGCGGAATTAAAATAAATACATGCACAGAAGATTAAGTGCATTTGGGAATATTAAAGGGACTGGATCATTAATAAATAAAGATAGAGTGATGCGGTAGAGGTTTTGATATTTTTTTTTTCAAAAACGCAATTTTGAGTCTGTGAGCGCCATCATTTCTAACCGTTCCACATGTGCACGAGACACAAATATTGAGAAGCCTAGATGAAAAATACAATGCAAAAAAGATATTCGATGAATGCCTGAAGAGGGGTAAAACTATTATTTTTAAAACTTTCTGAAAGAACGGTTGATTTTTTACTTGATAATCTCACTGCCAAACCAGTGAAATTACCAAAATAATATACCCTTCTTAGGATTGTTTCACCGTATTTTACGTAATCTTAGTGGAGCAAAATAAACAAATGACTTCGTGACGTTGCATATTATCACGTGCAAAATGACGCGCTTTAAGAAAATTTGAACAAAAATAAATCTTCAATTTATATCATTTTTTTTCCATTAAAGAAAAAGAATAATCGGTTATTTTTCGTGTGAGATTGATACTTCTTTCATTTTGTGCCAACAAAAGCTATTTTTTCACTCGTGGCTTCAACACTCGTAAGAATCTAGCTTTTGTTGTTCACTCAATGAAAGATATATAAATCTTACACTCAAAAATTATCCTCTATATAGGCTGACCAGAGACTTTGCTTTACTCACATGCAAAAATAATTGAATATTAGTTGGGTCCATCGAAATTTGGGCATTTTGTAGATGAAAAATCGGGTTTATTTATCAACGAAAACATTTTTTGAGTACACAGCTATTTTGTAAGCGTCCAAAGAAAGCGGCCCCATAAGAAATAAGTTTCAATTCGACTAATCTTAACAATTTTATTCTTGATATTCAAATTATGAGAGATAAAGAGAATATTAATTTTTGTTGATTTCACTGAGAAATGAAACCGAAAACCTAATCACACTCATGTATGAATCCGCTTTGCGTATACATACAGTGTGATTAGGTTTTTAGTTCCATACCTCCATAAAATCAATAAATACTCCTTCATCTCTTAGTGGTTGGAAATTTCTCACACATACTCAAATACGATCTTTACACCAGGGTTTCAATATAGGGGATTTGGTGTCGGCCTAGAATTCGAGTAATTAGTCCCATAGTACCCCTATCTACTTAGATAGGGGTACTATGGGACTAATTGCTCCGACTTAGTACAATATATAAGAATTTCAAGATTCTGTAATTCGAACGATACAAAAATGGTGTGTTATTCTTGTGTTGCAAATGTGTATTGAATTTGTCCACTTCAATGAAAATTTTGGATGCTAGGAGAGAGAGAGTGTGTGTGTGTGTGGAGGGTGGGGGGTGGGGGTCGCCGGAACCCCCGAACCGCCTCTGGATCCGTCGCTGGAATAAGGATAGTAAATTACACTGGATAACCCCCCCCCCCCCCTTGTAGAAGTGGACCAATTCCAGAAACATTTGAGCAATAATTCCCATAATACTCCTATCTATGTGTTCCGTCGAACCTCCGAACCCCCTCTAAATCCGCAACTGAAATAAGCGTAGTTAATTACACTGGATGGGAATCAATTAAGCAATTTACTAAAACAAGGTCACTGGTCGATGAGGTGATAATTATCATGAATATTTAATAAATATTATACTTCACAGATATTTTAAAAGGCTTTTTACGCTTTCCCCAGTCCAATAAACATTTGCAACCGAATACGAATAATTTAGAAATGTATCAAGTCTTTGATAGTGATAGGCATATTTACCTTGCATTATTTCAATGGTTTACATACGAAAATTAAAAACCAAATATTTTTCGCTTATAAAGAAAATCAACAACAACAAATTTTCAACACCGAGTCCATATCTATTCTAAAATCCAAAGAATGAGTGCGCATTTAGGACTTGTTTTGCATCTGGCCTTTTGTAAATACACAATTGTTCAATTAGGTAAAACGACAAATGGGTCTGCAATTTCCAACAATTTGACATGTGCATGAAGGGCCAACATTAACCAACCTTGACTGCCATGTAGTATAATTAGAAGTTTGCCTGACTTCTAAAGACACTTTTGGACCTCATCTTTCTACAAAGCGTAAAGTGAAGATCCTGGTCAGACTGTGCAGATGCACAGACTGGCCAGAGTCTTTGCTTTGCGCACGTTTGAAATTGTTGGAAATGTCACGCACTGGCTCAAATAATACTTGTTCTGCATATTTAGCATTTTATTTACAAAAAAGTATACTGAGCAAAAAAAAAAGAAACTTCACATACTTCTTGGGTTGTTTTTGATGGCTTACAGTACTTGTTTGCAAAACTTTTTGGCGTGTACTATTATCCATGATTAATGCCCTGGCAGGACGGAGCCTAAGTAACGGGTCGTTGTACTTAAGGTTAAGGGAAATCAGCTTTCATCTCAAATAACTCGAGACCTTAAATCGTAGATTGGTAACCAAATCCTCGTAACTTCAGCTTAATCAAGCTGAAGTTACGAGGCCTTGGTAACCAAACGATTAAATGTGTTCACGCCCTCAAAGCACGTGGATCCTTTAGGTTTTAGGATACAGTTATATGCACGCGTTAACGATGATTTCCGACTTAAATCTGAAAGAACCCAAACTATTGAAAAGTAAACTCGCCAATTTACGTCACGGTTAAGCCCCGCCCTGCCAGTTCATTTATATCGCAGAATAATCAGGCTCGCTACTTATACCACACAGACGAAAGAATTTGCGTAGCTGCACAACGCCCGGGCTTGTACGTTTGTCTCTTCCGATTTTTGTCACATACTCGTGCTGAGCTACAAATTATTCATTTCGAGTGCCTTTGTTACTCATTCACACGGTTTTTTTTTTTATCACTCATACGTCTTTTTTATCCCTGACATGAAAAAACCAAAACAGAATTGTTTGCACATTTATTGAAACGGGTTTGCCACTTCTCACGAAAAAGAAAAAAAAAAAAATAATCAGACTGCGGATACATGTATGCTAAGAGGTTGCATGCCAGTTAATCACGCTTTCCTTCAGTTTGGCTACTCGGGATAGGCCATAGACGTAACTAAGGATTTTGAAATTGACAACCACTAAGATGTCAACTTATATAGAAAATATAGGATAAATGCGACATGTGGACTGTGACAAAAGATGAAGTCCTCCGCCCATTCGCTTTCCAATGATTTTAGCGCTAGTGAATAATCAAACATCGTAACTACAGCTTGAATAAGCTGTAGTTTCGAAGTTATGATCATTCATTTACGACATTCTACGAAAGAGGATTTGTATCTATAACGCATTTGCGTAACGGTAGTAACACTCTTAAAGGCAGTTCATAATCAAACGGTTCAGAACTGCCAAGCCTAGTAAGCAAAGTCGGTAACGCGGCTCTCGATTATGGGGTCGCGGGTTCGATTCCCGGCTCGGCCATATTTCATCTCACAATTGACTAAAGTCATCGTTACTTCCAACAATTGGCGAGTGAAACGCCTGAGTCGGAAAGGCGACTGGGGGATGAAATGTTCCATCCGAACCGTGAGAAACGACAGGAAACTATGGATGGTTGCTCATACTGTCGAATTATAACTGCAAAACTATTGAAAAAGACGTTTTAGCCCAAATAAACAACAAAGAAATCGACTCACAACCCGTGACTGGAGAAGTCGATCGACTTGATATAGGCCCCGACCCCGGGTGACAGTATGTAGAGGCGTTGTTACCATTTTCTTATTCAATTTATCCAAGGAACGGTTACTGAAAGACAATTCTAGGTTTTCAGCCCAGGTGTAGGTCCCACACGATATTGAAACTTCTTTAACCACGAAAAATCAGCAGTTTCAAGCGAGGCAACTCATTCCTTATATATGATATTCGTCACTGGTTAGTTCCCTTCATATAATCCCCGTTCACTTGCAATCAAGTCGACCACGTTTCATTTGAAAGCGAAATTCGTGAAAACGTGGATCTGAGCGAGTGATACCAGTTCCTCGCAGCGATTGTTTGCTCGTTCGTTTGAATGGGGTTTAAGGTAAATTTCAATATTTTTTTTCATTTATGTATAGGCGGTTGATGTACTTAAAAGTAGTTTCCTGTCGTTTTTTTACGTCAGTACAACCACAACTTCGCGCTAGTTGAATCGACTTGCCAGTCAATTCTACGCATGGATACAAGGATAAAAAAATAGTGCACAGAAAGTGCAAATTCTCTTGTAAAAAAGCCCGGAAATTTAACCAACTCGAAACTCCTGTGACTAAACGGGCAGCCCTGCGTTGAAGATAATAAACGTTCATGAAACGTTTGTGTAATAACACCCCGTTTTGCACAAATATTCTCGTTCAAAACGGGGTATAATTTTCAAACGCTAGCAATCGGTTTTACATCCTGAACGCAGAACTAGTTTTGGAAGGAGCTGATCGGATTCTAAATGGAGGTGTTTCGATTTTTAGACAAAACAAAATACTTTTATATAAATAATTTATTCAGCATCATTTGTATCAGCAATAAAAAAAAAAACAATAAGGAAAACGTGACTTTGATGTTTCGGTTTTTTTAGAACTTTCTACAGGGGTTTAAAAGTCTTTAAAATGTAAGTTGACTGAGAAATTATTAGAATATGTCATGACATTTCAAACAATTTCATAATATGTATGCAGCGTCAATGCTCAGGTCAGTCTGCATCCGCAAAGTCTGACCCTAGTCTTCACCATGCACTGTTAAGGTAGCAACTAAGTCATGGTCTGTTTTTCGAATCGTTGAGTATTTCAATACTCTTTTTTTGGCTGCCCGTATAGCTAGATATCCGTTCATTATGCACACTTGAAGTTGTTTGACAATATCAGGTACATGCTCATTTGTCTACATAAACCAATTATTCGCGTAACAGATTCGAAAAAAAAACATGTCCCGATTTTTTTTCTTATTTCAATAAACAATTTTAGTTTTTTCGCTTTTTTCCCATAGATTATTGATAAATAGCATGTTAGGTACTAAATCGAACGATCAAATGCTTTTTAGATAACCATTCAATAATAATAGTAAAAAAGAACCTACCCAGACTTTCAATAGTTAGGAAAAAATCCCGTCATCAAGAAAATTAACCCATCCAATCACTAGAACATAGTGATTGGATTTGTTATTTTTCTTGATAAAGGCAAATTTTGTCCGAATAATGGAATCCTAAGATTTTTGATTAATTTAATCAACTATTTCCTTACGATTTTTTTGCAATATGAGCCTGTGTGTGACATTTCCAACAATTTCAAATGTGCGCCAAGCAAAGACCCTAACTAGCCTGTGCATCTGCACAGTCTTACCAGGGTCTTCACTCCGCGCTTTGGAGAAAGATAAGATCCCAAAGTGTCTTAAAACAGTCCGACAAACTCCTAATTGTACCACGTGGCAGTCAATGTTGGTAAGTGTTGGCCCTTCATCCACGTGACAAATTGTTGGAAATGCCACACACATGCTCATATCGTATTTAGATAATCATTTCACACGATGAATTGCTAACACCGTCACGATCGTCATCAGTGACGGCAAGATATGAACTCAGAGGGGTATTTCTGGGGAAAGCCGAATCTCCGGAGTCACTTGCATACCCGGATGGACAATCCCTGACACGTGACACGAATACAAGATCACGTGGTTTATGGGACTTTGGAGGTAGCTTTGGTTTCGTTGTAAGAGTATTGCCATTTTTCTGAACGTCTTTCACATTCGTTATGGATGTTTTATTAAAACTCTGTGTTGTGGTATGGTTTGATTTTGGCTTGTTTGAGGTAGGCACAGGTATTTTTGAAACTGTTCTTAGTTTTGTCTTTATTGGTTTTTCGTTGTGAATAATAATCTCGTTTCTTTCCGATTTTCGTTTAGGTTTACTGTACATATCGTTCAAGTTAATAATCACACGATCTTTGTTTTGATTTGTCCGTACTTTCGGTTCTGCCGATCTAGCGCGATGTTTTCTGTATTTGTGTCGGTGTGTCGATTTACTGTTTATTTCAGCATAGGATTCCTCCGGGATATCATCGTGAATGGAAAATTTTCTCCGTGAAGACTCGGGACTCGACGGATTATTCCGAATGAATGAACATATTGTACAGTCTGTGGAGTCGGAAGTTACCGAATACGCCGGTTCCGGTTGTCGCCTAAATAGACGTGTTTTCCGTTTTGCTAGCACTGTTACCGGAAGCTGGTAGCTCTCGAGAGTATGATCAGTCGTATACCCGTCTGAAAAGAAACTCGAGTCCAAATCCTTCTTTATCAACGAATTCAAAACGTCTAGTGATCTTGGATGTTTCGGATCTTTGTCCAGACTAATATTTTCCCTTTTCAAATCATCCCAACTATCAGTAAGAAGTTTAGTTCTACTACTTAACAAGCTTAAAGTATCTTGGGTTTTTAACTGTGTCAAAAGGGTATCTGGTCTGTGTCTCCAGTCATCATCGTATATTCCACTTCCGCCGGATATAGAGTCCACATCGGCTGAATGTTTGATATTAGGGTCCGAGTCAAAGAAACGTTTATGACTGTAAGTTCCAGTCCCCTGAACGCTTGTATACTTTTTCTCTGCAGTTCTGATGCTTTCAAGATCCGTGTCCCGAATTTGACAATGTTCGCCAGATGAATTCAAAATATCTTCAACAGATTCAGCTTCAGAATCAAGCAAGGTATCGTGTAAAATATTTTTGTAATAATTCCCCTCTGCAGCTGCCTTTTGGTATTGAGTTATCCACCCGGCACTGAAAGGTCTTTGAAGTTTGATGTTATGCTTTGAACAAACACTCAGTTTACAATTAATGCACGGAGGTTTTTCGGGTATTAGATCGTATTCGTCTTCTCTCTCATGTTGAGAATTGAACATTTTGTAGTGGATGACAACAAACACCATAGAAATGATGAATGATATTGCAGATACACCTATGATCACATTTTTATTTTGATAAACGTTAGACTGCTCGGCTTGCATGTACCAGACCACAGTCAACACCGCGTTCTCTAAAAACATGATGATGTAGAATAGACAGTATCCAAACGCGGTGGTAGCAGTCATGCCCACGAAACAGATTGAGTACATACAGGCGTATATCAAACCTAAAACAAATTTCTTTAAGTGAGAAGTTTTGGCGTTAGTCACGTGTCCTACAATTGAGGTACACAAACACACTAACATAGTCAGAACATGAAGTCCGAGAATTAAGAACAACCAGTAATAGTAGACAGACGCGAACACAGTCAATGATACAACACGAGATACAATCTCCCCTAGTCTCCAACATAACGTCACGATTATGATTCCGATTTTGTAAGAGAGTACGATCTCATTTTCTGTACTCAGATGCCAACATATTCCAAACAAAGTCACAGCTATCGTGCACAACAAGAAAATCTCATTAATTTCGTGATGGTAGGTCAGAAATGCTTGCATCATTAAAAGTGGTACCATAGATGTAAATGTGTGCATTCGTTGCAGAATAGTAAAGTCTCTGAAGTCTCGAATCATCAATTTGGGATCGATTTCACGACAAAGCTTGATATGTCTCCAGATAAATCCCAGCTGGAGCACGTGCAAAATGGCGACTTTCACACATGACGTCATAGATAACTTTTCCACGTATTTAGTCAAAAATAAAATAGCAGATACTAGTTGTATTATAACAAGAGGTATCAGCAG
Source organism: Fragum whitleyi (assembly GCA_948146395.1). Lineage (NCBI taxonomy): Eukaryota > Metazoa > Mollusca > Bivalvia > Cardiida > Cardiidae > Fragum > Fragum whitleyi. The sequence continues at coordinate 41,114,427 of OX411548.1, read as the reverse complement.
AAGTCCTATATAAGGTAAAAACCAGGTCCTGATTCCATCATTATAATATAATCTGTAAGCAAGAACACTATTTATCGCCATTTGCGCGATATAGATTATCATGGAAATACACACAGTAAATCCGAAACACGAAACTTTCATCTTGAGAGCTCCGCCTTGTGTCGAATGTTACGAGAAAGATAGTCTGTCGAAACAATTCCTTATCCTTATTAGATTGATGGACAATTGAGCTCTTTCCACCTAGCTTCCATGGTCAGTAGAGTCCAATGAATACCCAGCGTTTGTTATCATCCTTGTATTGACTAAGAGCTTGTTGACTCGATATAAACC
>OX411548.1:40995824-41113897 GCA_948146395.1 Fragum whitleyi | reverse complement strand
CAAAAGTAAAGAGCCTTGTGTGGAAAGTGAAAATTGTTCCTATTTACTAACAACGTTTTCACAAATTATTTTAGGGTAACGGGTAAAAGTTTATCTATTATCTTCCGATCATACTTTTACCATGGTGAGTGTATCTTTATTGCTAAAAAGACAGATTACTCCCAATCTTCACTGTCATGAGCATCTTTTTGCCTATGCAATTAATTCTTTCCGAAGCTTTTCAGCACAAATTTTCAGGCAACTAATTTCTTTCATAACTTTATAACATAAACGATGCCTACATCGTCTTTTTTTTTTTGTTGTTGTTTTGAACATTTCAATTGTTTTGACTTTCTAAACTAACCAACTGCCCTTGGGTTAATAAAAAAAATCACCCGTCTGGATGAAACACGAAAACGTATACGCTGATCAATCGCCTGTCATGTTAATGTTCAGTTTTTATATATTGATGGACAATTTAAATTCACGTAATGAGAGACTGCATATTTCACATACCAGCGTATATTGACAACGAACAGCAATGTGACATCGATTAGAGCCTCATCAATAATACAGACAATCAGCGGTCTATTTTCTTCATTGAACGTCCATCAGGCAGAATGTTATCTAGACCAGTCGAAATTAAAATAAAGTACGAACAGAAAAAAAGAAAGAAAAATGTTCATGAATGGAAAGATTGTGTTTAATGACAGGCAATTTCTCCCTTTCCTACGATATTTAAATCTGTACCAACTCCTTGTCTTGCGAAAATAAGTGTGCAGTGCAGTGGTGTGGAAATACTATATTTCTCTATTTGTACCTGAACAAGTCAAAGATGATTTTCTTCTTGTCAAGGATCAACATAAACTTGTTCGCGTAAAAGAAAGGAATAGATAAATTTTGAGAAACATTGTTTTTAAAGAAGAAAATGCTTGCTGAAACGCAGCATTTTCTTCTTTAAAAACAATGTTTTCTACCTTATGATATAAATATAAGGTCTATTAACCTCTTAGATCTATCAAGTTACATGCCAAGATTTGTCCTGGTAATTTCTTGTCCTCGGACAAGTAGTCCTGGAAAATGTACTTGTCCGCAGGTTGAAAAGCCCATGTCGGACAAGTCATTCCACACCCCTGGTGCAGTGGGATGTCATTCAATTGCAGGTAAAGATCGTGAAGTATAGATTCTAGCAAATCATTTGATAAAATTAAACTATAAGCGTCCAATTGGTTCTTTCATTTGTGGTATCATCAGTAGTTTAGTCATATCTTGCTGCAGTTGATGCACCTTACTAAAATTTCCTGTCGCATGTAACACACCAAAAAGCGGCTCATAAGCTAAAAAACTAACTTTTATCGTTCAAAAACTGGTAATGAATAAAATTAAGTTCAGCAAGCAGAAAGAAATTTTGTCGGGTCATGGTATTGAACTTTAGTTCGACGGGCGTTATACGCTGAACAGTTATCTATCCAACTGTTACACAGTGGCGGATACAGAGGGGATTCGGGGGGAGGGGTTCGAACTAACCCCCCTGTATCCAAATTACTTCATTGTAGTGGAAAATTCTATAAAATTTTGCAACACAAGAGAAACGACCTCCTTTTAGTAGTGATCGAATCACTGTTACTTGAAATTCCAAATATTAAAGCTATCTGATTTACAGAATTTGAGCAATTGGTCCCATCGTATCCCTATATAGGGATACTATGGGGCTAATTACTGAAATTCTAGGACGACGTCGAACCCCTTTTACACAAACCCTGGATCCGCCGAATTTGACGACGAATAAACCTATTTTCGAAAGAATCAATTGAAAATGCTCTTCTCAATTTATATGACTGGACTTATCGTATGGAATAGATAAATAGATTAACTGCAAACTAATAATTACGAAAAGGAAAGAGATGAGTGATAATAAAAGACAAATGAAAAATTAAATAAATCGACTAAAAGAAACACCGATATTTTATTTCTCTGTTCGTCTAGCACTTTTCTTGTCTGTTTCCTGTTTTACAAAATTTTGGACCTGTCCAAATTCAAAGGTTTTGCAGACGAAAATTTAAAGTGGATTTAATTTGAAAAATAACCATTCAGCAGGGTAGAAAAAATTGCGGAAAAAGAAGAAATTGCTTGTCAGAAGCAATTTCTTCTTTTTTCACAACGTTTTCTCAATCATAAAATCACAGGCACGTAAAAAGCAGGGATTAAACAGCAAAGGGTTAATGTATTAACTTTCTTAACCTTTCGAACATTCATTTATTTTTCATTACATTGACATTTCAAAGGAATATAATTGTCAGGAAAAAGCGCCAATGGTAGCAGGGCTCTCTCTAAATGAAATAGTATAATCCAATTCAAAATCGCCATTCTCGCCTTTAAACATTCGACGTGAAATAACTTCATTTTAAGAAGTCCCATACATGAAACGTATACTTTTGAAAAAAAAAGTTAATTAATACCTTAGGTAGAATCTAAACCATCTTTATCCTTTAGAATAAATCATACAAATGTTATTTTAATCGCATTACATCTTTCATGCCTTGGTTCCGAAACAGCTTGCTTTTGCAGTCACCAATTTCACAGACACGCGACATGTGAGCATTTTAAACGAAACGAAACAAACTAAAAATTGTTACTATTTCTAACAACTTGATGTTGTGGTAATGTTTGTCACTTCATTTTTTAAATCCCTTCATCAAAATATGTCCTCAGTGTAAATTTTATTTCTCCTCAATCCTATATCCAAATTCTTTCGTTGTAAAATTCTAAGTTAATCGGCTAAAACAACACCAACCATGCGTATATAAGTATATCAATAATCCTTCATAAGTATAATCCCTGGCAATATTTCCAATTTTTGCTTATAATCCGTCTTTTGTTTCCAAATCGATTGCTGAATAAAAGTAATATTGACATAATTCGTGTCCAGCTACTTTCCGCTACAAATAACTAATGTGCTTACTTAAAAACGTCCAAACTCGCTTTATTTAACAACGGTTATGTGAAAACTACTAGATTGGTTTGTTAAAATATACTGCGATATCACCCTGAATCCCCTAGGTTAGAAGTAACATCATCATTTATTTTGAGAATTTGGTAGGGCTTGCCGCACACTTCGTAGACAATATAGAATTTAAAAAATGATAATACTCAATTCGATTTTGCTACAAAATATTGCACCCGAATGGCAGTTATTTGTGCTGATTTTACCACAATCTTTCGGTAGAAAGTCGCTTGGGATCAACGACGAACTTAAAAAGAATTGATAAAAACGGAAAGAAAATTGTTACTGATTTACATATTTTATATTTATTACGTTAACAAGTGTCTTAGTGTTTTTTTTTTTTTTTCTTCTCAAAAAGTACTGAAGTACAAGTGGTGAACTCTATACTTTACTTTCTAGCCTTGCTGCTTTCCCGTCACACACACACAAAAAAAGATAAGTGAGAAGAAAAGTGCTGACAATATCAAACGTTCAGGTTGACCACACACCCTAAATATACATATTTAGGGTCCTTGGGTCGACCAAGAACAAATGTTCTTATTCTTGCTTTCTTTAGATTTTTTAAACATCGCACAATCGATACACCTACATAAATAGTAAATTCAAAATGCGATCTCAGTTGAATCAGTGATTCGCACTTTATTGTCCATGGATGACAACAAACTTTCTTTTTTTTCATTTAAGTCACGGGATGGCTCACAAATGCATGATTAACCCTTTGCTATTTAACCCCTGCTTTTTACGTGCTTTTGATTGTATAGTGTAAAATCATTGACATGACTGACCGTAACCTCTATTAGCATACATTACATGCTAGACTGAATGGCACTTGGGATCTCCGTTAGGTCTCGTTTAACTTCGTGAACCAAGTTTCATAATATATACCTATTAAATAACACTGAGATGAGTAGATACTTATCATTGCACGTGGAAAGAATAAAGCTTCAGAAGACGAAAGACAGTGGTTCGAGTCACTATGACAGCATATATTTTTATTTTTCCTCTAGGTTTCAATCCATTTGATAGATTTTTTTTATATGATAATGAATAGCACTCGATTCTCAACGAGATTTGCGGTATGTTATAAACTATTTGTTTCTACCGTTGGTTTATTTTTTTTATTTGTTGGAATGGGTTTTACGCCTCTTTTTTATATTCTTTCGGTCATATTGCTGGGGATGGATGCCTGATGTTTCTCTTACGAATACTACCACGACAACTCTTCCGAGACTCCAGTTGCTAATCCCACGTAGTTCTTCGATTATCAATCAAATTTGCCCTTTAGACTATTTGACAGCGTCTTGTGTATTCCATATTTGAGTTCAGGAGATAGAATGCGATAAATGAAACGGGCTGTGCAAAACATTTATTGTCACTCAAACACGAGATAACTAGTCAAATGGGACTAACAGAAAAAATAAAAAATAAAATTAAAAAGAAAAAAAAGTGGCATGAGAGGAGATTCGAGCTCATGATCCCTGTATCTGTAGCCATCAGACTAGACCTCTCGAACACACAGGCAAACAATGTGAATTGGAACTATTACATTATACAAACATTTTTAAAACCCATATTCTACACGAATTTATACGATGTTTTCGACGGTTTGCGCTTATCAACGATGATAAATGTATTCATCGGTCAATTTATTCATTGCATAAAGGTCATGTCATGTCAATATTTTCACACTATATGATTGAGAAAACATTGTGAAAAAAGAAGATATTGCTTCCGACAAGCAATTTCTTTTTTTTCCACACTATTTTCTACCCTACTGAATGGTTATTTTTCAAATTAAATCAACTTTAAATTTTCGTCTGCAAAACCATTGAATTTGGACGGGTCCAAAATTTTGTAAAACAGGAAAGGGTTTAATACTAAGAACTTGATCATACAGGCGTGAGTGCATCGCAAATGTGATGTATACATGTAAATTTATATTGATGGCCGAAGATATTACATGGTTACATCTGTATTCAGATGAAATTTTGGATGGGTAGCTGTCAAAATCTGACACCCAGCTAATTTAGTAACGAGGACACAATTGTTATTCACGGAGAATTAAACAAACATAGGGTTTTGAATTCTTATTACTTTTTTAACAATAGTGTTTGGCTAAAATTTCACCCCTATTGTAACGACCGCTTTATTCGAGGTGTAACCCTGAATCTGTAATCCTTTGTCAGGGCGGGGATAATCCCGAATTTAAGATACGCTGTCTTTATCATCTTTACAACGTACTAATTCGCATAAGCCCATGCGTAGCATTTCCAACAGTTTTCCACGTTCGCAAGACACAATCATTGAAAAGCATTGACAACCATATACAGTAAAACTTGAGTTAAGGGACCACTTTGGGGACCACTAAACAGCGGTTGCTTATGGAAATGGTCGCTTAAGCCTAGTTTACATTTGGCCTACGGAGCCCGTACGGCGCCCGTATCTCGCCGTAAGCATAAAATCGTGCGGTGCCCGTGCGGTGACATACGGTGCCCGTGCGATCATCGCACGGTCTTACGGGCACCGCAGACACCTGCGATCTCGTTTAAAAATATGTTATACACATCTTTAAAAATCGCAAGCCCGTAGCCTTGTGCGGACACCGCGCGGTCGCCGTACGGACATCGTACGGAAGCCTTGCGATGATCGCGCGGAAATCGCACGATATCTTAACTATCAAACATCCAAAATAAAACCCGTAGAATCGTGCGATGACCGCACGGCATCCTCTCGATATCCATACGGAACCCGTACGATCTCCGCACGGGAATCTCAGGATTACCCTACGATGTCGCACGGGACCCGTACGGTCTCCTTAAGGTATGTTCCCCCGAAATATTTTTAAAAATCGCACGGTCACCGTGCGGAATTGTGAACACAAACGCCGCAGACCGTAGCTGTCTGCGATGTCAAAAAACTCGTAAGAAAAATCGCAGGCTGCGATATCGTACGGCGGCCGTGGCAAATGTAAACTAGGCTTTAATACAATATTTGATAATAGATTTTTATAAGGCAAGCTATCTGAAAGAATATGTAGATTGTTGTTACTGAAACCTGTGATGTTCGAACCCATACGAATCGTCTCATTGAGACGATTCTAATGGGTTCCAACGTCATGAGACTCAATGATAAACATTTTTCGTTTAAGAATGCCCATTTTCTTTTTTAGATTTTGCTAATGGTTAGTGGACTTTTTACGGTTGTCGCTTAACAAAATTGGTCGTTTAATAGATTTGGTCGCTCAAGCAATATCCACTGTAACACTTTGGCCAGACTGTGCATATGCAAGGGTCGGTGAAACTTTTTGCTTTGCGTACTTGGGAGTCTGTTGATAAGAATCTCATAATGTGTTGTTGAATTTTGATGATTTATTCCTTTATATTATTAGACAAGACTTAACCGATAGCAATCTGATACAGACTGGTAGGTACCTCAGAAATACCCCCAAATCAAGTTTTAACCCTTGTCATGCTGAACCCGGAATATTCCTGCTTTGGAAGGAGCTATAGACAAACATCAGCCTGCACATATGTGCAGTCTGATGTTAGTCTACACCACCTGTTTCTCACTTTCAAACCAAAATTGTCAATAGATTTAGTTTTTCCAATACAAATTGACCAATAGTTGGTACTTCCAGTGCTTTTTGCCCTTTGATTTTGATGCAAATTTTTAGCCAAAATTTATCCAGCATGATAAGGGTAAAAAATACCTCTCATCTTAGATTATTCTACCGTTTCTTACATTTGATAATCGTAGGCCTATGTGGGATAGCAGCTGGAGGCTAGGAAAGGATGTAATGGTAGCACTGGTGTGAGAAATACCAGGAATCCATTGTTAGGTGACAAAGCCGTCGCGATATAATTGAAAGATTGTTGAAAGTGGCGTAAACCCCGATTCAAACAAACACACTTTATCTTACATATATTTTCCAAGTAATATACTTCTTGGGTTGCACGATTAGCTGAGAGAGTTTATAAGTATTATTCATGTACAGGATAGGGTATTGTTGTTTTTTTTTTCAAAAAATCTCACCACGTGTCACCTGTAGTATTAATTAAGACAGGAGATGAAAAGATCAATTAAACAGGTATCGTTAACATCTAACCTAAAGTGATAGATATGAATCTTAAAGACAATCTAAAGTCGCGACATTAAAAAAGATTAATATACGAGCATGAATTTGGCATTGAACAAATTCCACTTTGAGCATTTTGTCGTGTTTTGTATTTTATCAGGCAATGAAGCCTGTATTGACCTGATATCACCTGTCTGATAACATAACATGATATCAGTCAGTCTATTTTTATAAACATTTTGCATACACTTTAAATAAATTGCTTTGATTTTAAGGGTTTACTATAATTTGGCGCTGAAAATGATTGCATAATAAATTGAATAACATGTGATTATCTTGAAATATCAATGTTATCTGGTCTCGGCTGTGAGAAAGTATCATGACTCGGCAGAGCCTCGGCGTGATAAATTCTCCAAATCTCGACCAGATAACATTGTTATTTTTAGACACTAACATACTATTTTCAATGTGTCAGTTTCAGAGATAAATTACATTTTCGATATCAGAAGGTACACTTGGTGACGGATGTCAAGGGGCGAGACAAGGGTTCAATTATAATTGAACCCGTGCTTGACATTTCCAACAATTTAACATGAGGGCGAGGGGCAAAAAATTATCAATATAGAATGCCACTTGGTCCAAATGAAAGATTGTCAGACTGTCTAAAGATACCATGAGACCTTATCTATCTTAAAAACGAGTAGTAAAGACTCTGGTCAGACTGTGCGCATGCACAGGCAGAACAGAGTCTTTACTCGGCGCACATTAAAATTGTTGGAAATGTCACGCATAGGCTCAATTGGTTACTGATACAGGACAAAATGATACAGTACCATCTTCGCTAGCCAAAAGTGATACCAACTACGTGGTCTATTCACTTATAACAGGTAGTTGCCATCTCCAATCGCATCCTCGGATAACCCTGGGTCTCCCTGTTTGCGACGCTGTGTCGATATAGCGTAGCAAATTGGGAGACACCGGGATACAGTGTCCGACGATGCCCTAATCGGGAATCCTTGACGATTCTACGGAAAAGACCTCGAGAAAAATAAGGGTGCAGCCATGAGTGCGCGTCATTTCGCATGCAAGTGAGTTTACATGACGTCACATGTATCAATGATCCCGCTAAGGATGATGTTGCATTAAGCAAAATCTATGAAAGAATAAAAGTGGGAATAATACAATTCGCTAATAATACGCAGTGCCTTACTATTTCAACAAACGATAATAACCTCAAGAAACCGAATTACCGAAAAAAATATGATTACTATACTTACTGTACGTCCGAGGTAAGTTCAAGTTTACGGAAAAAATCCAAGCGATGTTCCGAGCGAGTCATGTCTTTTGGCTAGCAAAGATGATACACGTACTTGAATGGGGTTTTACGACGATTTCATCAATGTTTTAGTTATATCGCGACGGCTGCAGCACCCAATAATGGATTCCTGATATATCTCACACCAGTATCACCATAACATCCTTTCCTAGCCTCCAGCTGCTATCCCGCATAGGTCTAAAATTATCAACCTATTAGCAAAGATGATACAGTACTAATAAATAAATTACATCAAGACGATAGCATAGGGCATAACTAGGATTTTGAAAGACCATATGTGGACTGCGACAAAAGATGCAGGTCCTCCGTCCGCTCCCCTTTTTAATGATTGCACTTTCGAATTGGTGAATTATCAAAACATCGTAACTACAGTTTGAATAAGCTGTAGTTTCGATGTTATGATCAATCACCAACGACAATTTTCAAATGCGTAATGTGCATAATGGTAGTTACGCTCTGAAAAAGGAATAAAACTCCTTTATGGGTTAAAAAGAATGAGCTTGGAATGAGGTCATTCTTTATCAAATAAGGGATTATAGAGTTGTAAAGAATGCTAAATCTAAGGTCAACGATTTCGAGAGATAAAAGGAATGTCAACCCTTCCTTGTGTTTGCCAAGAATACGTCCAAAACTCTCTAAGGCATGTATCTACCCAGACACAAAGCAAGTACGGGTTGGCCGGGTGGTTAGCGCGCTCGACTCGTAACCTGGTGGTTGCGGGTTCGAGCCCCAGCGGAAGCTGATAGTGTATTTGGACAGTACACTTTACAGACAGGGCCCAAGTCCGCAAAGCAGTACAAATCGGCAGCAGTGGTTAGAAACATTGCCTCTCTCTATGTGTAGGATAAGATCTGGAAGGAGTTAGGACCACGATGGAAATAAGAGTGAGGCGACCCTTTATCGTGTTATCCTCGAGTAAAAAAAGTATCAGTGCCCGAAACTATAAAACTTTTCTAATGCTCAACTGAGAATTTTCTCAAATTTCAACTTGAGATTTAAACTTTAATTCTTATGTAATACTATTATAAATGTATGGACACTAAAAAGATAGTGTTAATAAGTTGTTATAAATAACAACTTATAAATATTATCTTTTATGATCATATATGTATTTAAATTCTAAGTTCGATAAAATAAGCAGTTGAGAATAAAAAAAAAGTTTTATAATCTTGGGCCTACAGTTAAAAACATCGTGAAATTGACTCTCGTTCCGATCAAAACCATTCTACATCGCTCACTTAGCAATTCATTCATTCATTCATTCATTCATTCATTCATTCATTCATTCATTCATTCATTCATTCATTCATTCATTCATTCCAAACAATCTCTCAAAAACGCCCATAAATCACCAAATAAAAAAAAATCAACAACTGCATTCAAAAAAAAAAAAAAAAAAAAAAAAAAAATGGCTAGAAAAGATCCACAAGATCCCTGACAGAATTGAATTTTGTAAGCGTCTAATTGGTTCGCGATGACATAAAAAGCTATTCAAATAACTTGTATATTTTATTAAAGGGAGGTAATAAATACCTGAACAAAATTAGCTGTATTGGGTTACCTACCTTTTATTTCAACCAAAACTCACTCATCACAATCATCCATTTTCATTCCAAAGTCATTCACCTTGTCAATTTCACGATGTTATTAACAGTAAAACTACAGATAGACTTTATTGTTCCTTGACCCCATCTTGAAATAGAGCAACACTACTTTCACATAATCATTGTTGTGGATACTAATTCCAAATCGTTTCCCCGAATCTATAAAAGATTTTGTGGTTCTTTTCAGATCAACACAGACTCTGAGCTAAAGCTGCTTCTACAAGATCGTTTCTTTTAAGACAAACTTTAGGTGCAACAGCATAATTTATAGAAGATAGTCGTTTTGTTTCAGTGTTACGGTACGAAGTATAAAAATACTTCGTAACCTGTAAAAAATATCGTACTTGAATCATAAGCTACTTCATCGTACGAAGTCCGTGGCAAATGTAAACTACGCTCAAGAATCCTCTTTCGTAGAAATTCAGAGGGAGCGATAGCGAGAGAGAGAGACAGAGACAGGCAGAGAGAGAGAGAGAGAGAGAGAGAGAGAGAGAGAGAGAGAGGGGGAGAGAGAGAGAGGGGGGGGGGGAGAGGGAGAGAGAATATTGACAAGTAAAGAGTTACTTTGTTTGAAAATATTTGGCCTAGTTCTGATTGTTGAATAAATTCTATTGTTGTATGAATGAAAAATATCTTCCACAGTGAATAAAATTATAAGTGGAAAAACTAATGTTTATTTTCCTGTAGTTTGTACAATGTGTTTATTTTCACGTAACCAAAGGTATATTTATAAGATAATTAAATTTTGATGTGGTACAGTTCAGAACATCGTGGAAATTGACAAGATGAATTATTTAGGAATGAAACTGAATGAGTGTGTGGAGCGAGTTTTGAGTGAATTGTAAGGGAGGTAATCCAATAAAGCTATTTTTTTTCAAAATGAACAAAATTAGCGATATTCATTACCTCCCTTAAATAAAACATACGTTTTCTTTCTGTTTGTGTGTCTTCATGGACCAATCAGACTCTTTAAAATCGACACCAGCCAAAAAGTCGTATCTAATAATTCGATCGATTTAACATTGAATTTTTGTCATCTTTCACGATTTCGATATGTTTTCTCACGATTTCGGAGTGTTTTGATCAAGTTGAATGAGTGTTTGGAATGAATGAGTGGAACGCTGAGTGAGTGATTTAGAGAGATTTTGATCAGAACGAGTGTCAATTCCGCGATGTTTTAATTGTATTTAAAGATGTTACCTTATTAGTCACTCCCTTTTTAGCAAGGAATTCGATCTTGTGAGCCTTTTCTTACAGTTGCTACGGAAGCTGCACGATTTTGTAGTTTGCGATTTTTGTATGATAATTTTAACATCGTACGATTTTTTTTCGGCGCATGTTTAATTAATCTTGCGGTGACTGAACGCTATCTATAAACCATAATTTTGTCCTTGAGATGCCCGTGCTGCGATCGTAAAAAAACGTACGTGAAGAATCCGTAACTTACAACAATTTCATTTATTGCTACGTGATATTCTAGGAGAAAGGGTAACAATATGCGAATCTTTCAATTGTACCATAAGAGGTCGGTCAATATGATTTCAATTCAACAAAACAAATAATTTTATTCAACATTTGTAAATATTTGCCAGCTATTCAAGGAAATATGAAACACTGGATGCAAATAAAATCGCGAATTGGTCTGAATTCGTTTAACCCTTTGCTGTTAAATCCCTGCTTTTTACGTGCCTATGATTTTATGATTGAAAAACATTGTGAAAAAAGAAGAAATTGCTTCTGACAAGCAATTTCTTCTTTTTCCACACTATTTTCTACCCTGCTGAATGGTTACTTTTTCAAAGTAAATCCACTTTAAATTTTCGCCTGCAAAACCTTTGAATTTGGACAGGTCCAAAATTTTGAAAAACAGGAAAATGTTAAAATACCAATGACAAGGTAAATTAAGAAAGGGATACAAGTATCAGAAGTCGAGTGAAAAGGGTCTATCTTTGAAGCGAGAGAGATATCTATAAGTAAAATTTCTGGAACATGATTACAGTTTAAAAGAGATTCGTGAAATAGACAAGATGAATGATTCATGAATAATTTTGGAATTAAATTGAATGAGTGTCTGGGGCGAGTTTTGTGTGAAATTCAAGGGAGGTAATTCAATATCACTAATGTTTTTTCAAGATAAATAAAATTGGCGATGTTTATCATCTCCCTTTAATAAAATATGCATACAGGTTCTATGAAAAGCTTTATATGTCTTCATAAACTGATCGTACGCTTTAGAAATAATGTCAGTGAAATCCTGGATTTAATAGACTGACTTTTATTTCAAATGTAGTTAGTTTTAGTGATTTTGGAGCGTTTTTAAATGGTTTGAATGAGTGAGCGAATGGAGCACTGAGTGATCGATTTAGAATGATTGTGATCGGAATGACAGTCAATTTCAAGATGTTCTTAACTGTAAATGACAAACATATGATTACATGTATAAAATGATTTAAGAATGAAAATTTAATTGTTGTGCTGAGCGAGAATTGAACGAAATTTAAGGGAGGTAAAGATATATCGTAAATTTCGTTCATTTTGAACGAAATAAGCGATAATATCATGATAAATTAGCTACGTGTATTCAAACTTACGTACTTTACTATAAATTGATTATGTTTGATTTCAGGACCCAATCAGAATACTCGTACAGTTGTGATTTTTTTTAAAGATTTCGGATCATTTCGAACGAATTGAGTGAATGTTATCAAAGAAATCCGATCGTACGCCGATATCCTAATTGACGCATTGGGATGTACTACTAGTATCTGTTAACTTTTATATATACCAAAGTATACTGAAGCATCTGTAAAAGTTTTTTTTCTTCATTTTTAAGGGTTCAACGCCGCATTGCAACAGCTGGTACACCTGTCCATAGTTTCCTGTCATTTATCACAGCAGTACAACCAGAATAATTTATTTGAGCCACCATTTTCCAACCCGACTTCTAAAGACGGACTACCATTTATCTATTAGTGGGAGCAAAATAAAGCGTGTCACCATTAATTTTGTCAAATGAAAATGGGCCGAGTCGGGGATCAAACCCACATCCAAGAATTTAGAGCACAACGCGTTACCATAAATGACGCCCCACCGTATTCATTTCTATGTTCGTTAAGAAGTAGCATATCTTGTTCATATATATCTATATTTTCTCTAATGATGAAGATCTCGATCCCCGACAGCGACACTCATTCTTTCCGACAATTTGTCTCCCACCAATGGGTTACAATCGTAGACCTATGTGAGGATGTGATGGTTTTACTGGTTAGAGAAATACCAGGAATCCATTGTTAGGCGCTCCAGCCTCCGCGATATAACTGAAAAATGTTGAAAGCGGCGTTAAACGCCATTCATTCAATCAATCTAATGATGACGATTTACAAATATCTTAAAGAACAGGAAAACATGTAAAGGAAAACATATTTGGCAAACAAGACAAACAAATACACAAATTATCAAAGTATTAGACATTGTACTTTCCGGAATAGAGGAAGAAGAAGAAGAAGAAGAAGAAGAAGAAGAAGAAGAAGAAGAAGAAGAAGAAGAAGAAGAAGAAGAAGAAGAAGAAGAAGAAGAAGAAGAAGAAGAATTTCTATGTACAAAAAGAAGTAGCATATCTTGTTAGTATCCCACGATTATAGGATGTTTAAAGATGTATCAGATAATATTTTGTCATTGTCATATCCATGTATTGTTGACCGCGTTTATCATCTACAGATGAATAACTTGTAACATTGCGAGTCAACGTTGCGGTAAAAATGTCCCTTTTATTTCCGTCTGATAACAATATTAACAAGAAGTTCAGCCTTATCATTTTACACTGTTAGTTATTCTGTTGTTTTTTTTTTTTTTTTTTTTGTTTTACAAGGATGGCCTTAAGCGCACAATTCCTGATCAATATTTTTCGACAATAATATTGAGCGATCGCAAAATCGCCAGTACACGAGCATTGATATTGCCAGTCCAGTAGACTGACAAAGTCTCAAAGTATCCTAAGACAGACAGTCAATTTTCTGATTGCACAATTTGACTATCTAGGCTGTTCAATGTTTGCATCATCCGCACATGTCAAATTGTTGGAAATGTCACGCACGGGCCCAAATTATACATGAACCGTTTGTACCGTAATTCATAAAATATTAAGTCTTATTATTTTACAATATATACGGGTCACGTATACTCTTTGATATTCATCATATTAAACAATTGCATGTGGTCCAAGTATAGTTGAAGAGGAGTAAGTAGTTAAATAAGTTGTCAATATTGAAAATTGATCCCTGTTATGTTTTATATTATCGACACTATGACATCATGTTATCTTCAGATAATGTCATTGTTATGTTTATATGTTTTATTTGCTGGAAGAATTGTATTCTTTACGCAATAAAGAGTAGTAGCAGTAGTAGTGCTGATCGAGTGATGCTCCCCCCTCCCCTCCTTAGATGTAGTAGCTTACGCTTTTGCTAGACATTACAGTATGTGATTTCTTATTACATCTGATGCACATGTATATCGAAAAGTTCTTTTTTATCGAAATTCTAGGTTGTCTTGTCCCCGCCCCAGACCCCATCCTTCTGAATCCGCACATGTTGTAAATTGTATTTCGAAAGAAAAAAATGATGCTTGGGTAACTTGATAGTGGATATTTTATTAAAAAGATTTACACGTTTTTAATAATCAACGTAGTGTGACTTATAAAAGTTTTGTGATTGAATTATATAGCTTGTTGAAATTTAAGAAACGTAACGCTTTCCCACTTCACTTCATATCATCGTGAAGTTGACAAGCTGAATGACTTTTGAATGATTTTGGAATGAAATAGAATTAGTGTGATGAGTGCTTTTGAGTGAAAGGGAGGTAATCCAATACGGATAATTTTTTTCCCGGTGAGCAAAATTAGCGGTATTTTTACTTCCCTTTAATCAAAATGTATACAAGTAAAAAAAAAAAAAAAAAAATAGCTTCCTTTTTCGTTAAGAACCAATCAGAAGCTTACAACTTCTATTTTGCCAGTGAAATTGCGATTCTATCTAGTTATATTCATTTTGAATGTAGCTGTTGATTTTATCTTTTTTAGTAATTTTCGAGCATTTTTTAGAGTGATTTTAGAGTTTTTTGAATGAATGAATGGAGTGCTGAGTGAGCGATTTAGAATGCTTTTGATTGAGATGAATGTCAATTTCTCGATGTAACAAGCTATACAAAAAAATCACCATTTTCTGTAAGCCGCCGTCATAGCGCAGTTGGTAGCGCGTCGGACTGTTGATCAAGAGGTCCCGGGTCCGATCCCCGGCGGCGGCACTCATTCTTTCCGACTATTTGTCTCTCACCACTGGGTTGTTGATCTGACGGATGTGAGATAGCAGCTGGAGTATAGGAAAGGATGTGATGGTTGTACTGGTGAGAGAAATATTTGGAATCCATTGTAAGGTGCTCCAGCCGCCGCGATATAACTGAAAAAAAATGGTGAAAGCGGCGAAAAACTCCATTCAATCAATCAATCAATCTTTTTCTGTAATAACTTAATTTTTATTTGTGCTCATCAAGATATCTGTAATCTGAATAAAGCTATGAAAGAAGAATCGATGTAACTTTAACTTTATACATGTACAGTATCCCCTTGGCAAAAAAAATGTCTCACGAACATCCAGTTAAAAAAGAAAAACTAATATTCTTTGCAACAACCGTAAAAGTTTGGGTCTTGAGGGTAGATAAATGTTTCACTTATAGAATTCCTATAAATAAGGCTGATATCTCTCGATTCTGCTAATAAAACACATGTACCTTTACCAACCATTTGATCAACGCTTAAATGTCGTTTTCGGAAATTAAACTTCGGGCGTTTTCGGCGCGGGCCGGGAAAATGGACCTCATGACATCGGAGAAAACTTACGGGAATTGTTTTTTTTTAGTCAGAATAAGCCGTGTGTATCTTAGTTGGCTATTTCTCAAATCAGATTTTTCATTTAAAGTGTAAATTGAAATGAAGTTAGTTTTTTTTATTTCCCTGTATAATAATTTCATACGGCCCATTACCTTGCATAGTTTACGCATGAATCAGTCCATTTATTAGTTATTATGAGTTTGAGTACAGGTAATTTATTTGATGTTCGTCGCCTTTATCAACTGTCACTCGAATACATGTATCAGCTTCGCATTCCGTAATTTTATATATGCGACCCGTCACGCAAAAAAGGACCATCTGGGTATAACGTAAAGTGTCGATCCTAGTCAGACTGCGCGCACTGCGCAGACTGACTAGGATCGAAACTTTTGGCACCTTACCAAATTTTTTGAATCTAGAATTATCAATCTTCATTCCTGTTAAAGAAGTTTTGAAATGCGACCTCTGGTTGATCTATACTGGACTCAATCTCTTTTTCAAATATTCATTTCCCAGATGGCCCCTTTTCGCATGACGGGTCACATATGGTTTATATTTAGCGGGCGGTCAAAACCTCGTAACTACAGCTTAATTCAATCTGTTTTGGTCGCTCATCGACGATTTATGCAGCAAAAAGGGACCACGAAGACTTACCTTGCGTTCGAACGCTCAATTTTGGAAATTTTACGTCGCTTTGCGGGTGTTTTAACGCGCAAAGTGTGGTTACATATATATCTAAACTTTAACGAGCGTTTTTTTTTTATTCTGAGCGCAGGTATGGTTTAGCTTTCAAATAACGAACTGTGCAGTCTTATGAGCCGAAACGATACATTAGATTTAAACAAGCCCCGTGTTGGAGATAAGAAAGTGCACGCTAGCACCTCCTGAAATGGATCTTTTAATATGATCAGGACAAATGAAAATATATTGCATTTCTCTCCCGAACTAATTGCAAATGAGATGTGTAATATTTGAATAATTCTTAAGGTAGTGGACCCGTCATTATTCCGCAGCATTTTGGAAGTAATGAACTTATACAGTGTTAACCGAGGTTTCCTAATGATTTTCATGGGGAACCCTTGGTCAACATTGTGAAAGTTCATGAGTTCCGAAATGTTGTGGAACTATTACGGGTCCACTACCTAAAGATAATTATAAGACAAAGCGCCATCCTTCAGCCCTGCGCTCAGGACGACAAAACTGTTCAAACTGTTTGCTTTATTTTGCCCCGCTTTAAACATGCATTTGAGTGCAGAGCGGGGTACAAATGGCATTTACAGTTTACACCATTTTGTCATCCTGAACGCAGGCCAGTTCTTTTAATTTACTGACATTATTATGCAAGAACTCCACCACAAGATCCCGTATTTTTAGAAAACTTATAGGACTCTTGTAAAATTTGTGTCAACTGATATAAGCGGAAATTTTCATCAATAATAATTAGACTGCTTCAAGAAACGTGAGTATGAAGAGTTTCCTAGCGCTAAATAGTTGAATTTTCGAATCAACAACAATTACTTATCAATAGGGAATATCGTTTCGATTTTTTCTTTTCTTTTCAAGACATTAGAGCAAACAGAAATTCGCCTTAAATGACCGCCAATACATGACAATATACTTGGCAATCATATCAAATTAGTATGATAATATCAGATTCCTCTTAAGGTAGTTGAACCGTAATAGTTCCAGAACTTTTCGATTTTCATGAATTTTCACGATGTTGACCGAGGTGAACTAATGAAAATCATTAGGAAACCTCGGTTAACACTGTTAAAGTTTATTTCTTCCGAAATATTGCGTGACTATTACGGGTCTACTACCTTAATTTATACACATGTACGTATTTACAAAAATTGCCAACACAGAGTCAATAATATTGTCAACTTTCAAAATTATTGGTGATCATGTGGACTATATTCAGTACTTGTTTGATATGAGCGTTAATATCATTGCCAATAATACAGATCTGATAACTAATCAGCCACTTTGAAATTCTACAGTTAAGAAGATCGTGAAATTTACAAGATGAATGATTTTGGAATAATTTTGAAGTGAAATTGAATGAGTGTGTGGAACGAGTTTTGAGTGAAATTAAAGGGAGGTAATCCAATATCGCCAATTTTGTTCAAGATGAACAAAATTGGCGATATTTATTACCCCCCTTTAATAAAAGATGCATGCAAGTTCTGGAATAGCTTCGTATTTCTTCAAGAACAAATTAAATACTTACAATAATAATTATCTTAGTGAAATCGCGATGGTTTTTTTTTCTTTTTATATACTTATTCGAATTGAGTTGTTGATCTAACCATTTTAGTAAAGTCACGTTGACCGATTTTGATTGCTTTGAGTGAGTGTTTGAAATGAATGATTGGGGCGCTGAGTGAGCGATTTAGAATGGGTTTGACCGGAATGAACGTCAATTTCACGATGTTTTTAACTGCAAAAATCCTTAGACAATGTAAACCGAGATAAGGGAAACCTCCCCATCCTTTTATCAACGTCTTTGTCTACACGACACCGTTATGGTAAGTCTCTGTTAATATTATGAATATATGAATAGTAATATCTAATTATCTGTCAATAATAAAACAGTTGTAACAGCCTATGACGTTTGATCATATACCTATCACATGACCGAACGACACTGTTTAAGACTGATCTAAATTCAAGAAAGTTGCAGGCGAGAATTTTTAGTTAAATACCCCCCCCCCTTTTTTTTCTTTTTTGTTTCAAAAACATTGTGGGGAATTAAGAAATTTCGTTGTACAAGAAATTTCTCATCTCTTAATTATGATTTCTTAACAGACGTTTTTTAGTGCATGATGAGAGGAAATTGTGTAGAGATGAGTTAAAAAGAACATAGTACTTCATATTAATGCGGTTTTTGATATCGCCTCCCTGCTTAAATGTGTTTTCGTCGTAGTATGAATTCAAATGTTGGAAACAAAGCGAGTGGGTACACACGAGGACTGAGATTAGAACACTTTTCTTAGTCTCAACCAAAACATTTCTGAACCTTAGATTTATCTAAATGTATGAAAATGAAAGCTTATATTAATAAGATGCTATTTACTCGTACAACAGCTCATCAATATGGTCATTTATGTCCAAACATTTAATACAGCATTATTACAGGATAACAGCCAAAAGCTCATGTTGAAATGTGAGTGAATTTTAAGTTGAAAACGCTTGACATTTCTACAATTTCATGTAGGAGTAAAGCGGCGACGCCTATCAGCCTGCGGACACCATTGCATCTACCATTTTAAATAATTGCCGGTATAGTTTAAACCTTTTAAGACACATAACAACAACTGTAGACATTTACCAATTACACCAAATGCCTTTGCATTTTAACTTTTTTTTTAAATGAAACTTATTGGGAATAAAAGTCACAGAGAGGTTACTATGTTTCAAAGATGAGAACAATGGCGATTTGTTTCTGTTAAACATCCCCATCTCTACGCACGTAATAATTTATTTTGTCCGACCGTCTTTCCAAATTGGACACATCCCACAAAAGGGTTCAACTAGGAATCTCGTCAAATTAAATGTAATCATAGAGATACTAGATCCAGCAGAGGCAATCTGGTCGTATGCTAGTTAACTCAGCTGAGAATTTACTCAAACTCATTTTTTTAAAATGAGTTTTTAATATCTTAATATACACTACAAAAGCTTTTGAAATGAAAGGGCAACATTGCTTAAATATCCAAACTTCATTTCAGACAACGATACCATTAAAACAAATAATTTTTTGACATTGAAATACGAGTACATTCTTAGTTGAGGAACAAAAATTTAGGTGGTTTCTTAATAAAAAACGAGACCAATTAATTACGAAAGTTTCGAAACCGAAAAGTGATGCCTTTTGGGTAATACATAAAATTAACTATAATATTTTCATGCCATCATTAGATAAGCATTTCAGAAGAAAACAAAAACAACAACAACAACAAAAATCAACGCATTACAAATATATGTTACTGAAAATAGTTATAAACTGCACTTAAATGTATTCAATCAAATGAAAACAAGATACAGTTTATTGGATAATATAAAGAAATATATCAATAAAAATGAACAGACGGTCAAACAAACCGACATAGAGGATTCACGGAAGAAATCTAGAAATAGAGATTATAGGATTGAACGATAAAACAACAACAAAAGATAGTGAGAAAACGAGAAGGGTGGAGGAACAAGCCTGAGTATCAATCTTGTATAGAGATGGGGATTCTTGATATGAAAGAGATAGAGTCAAACAATAAAAGTACATGTATATAGTTGTTAGACAAATAAACTCACCACATTTCAATGTTTTTGATTTTAATATCCATAGAGAAATACGATTCGAAAATTTGCTCCGTTCTCGCCGCGTAAACTATCCTGGTTCACCAGTTTTACACATATAAGGGCATCTTTGGCGGAAATCAGCGTGTCACAGTCCAGTTGTCATACAGTTCAAATACGCCATTATAGTTGAGGTGATGGAGAGCGGATCTAATTTCAGATTGAAAAGAATTGCTGAATTGAATGATTGCTCCATTTAATGAGAACCTTTTCATGAGTAGTCAATCGTTCCTAACTGGACGACACGAAATTCATTCGATCCAGATATCGCCATTCCTACAGGCTGACAAACTGAACGCAATCGCGACCGACGTTAGGTGAAGCATTAGAAGAGGGTTAATTTTTGATATAGGTCTCATATCAGTCGGCAAAAATATAGGCTGCCAGAGACCCGTTACTCCCTGCTAAGCAGTCAACTGGGGGCAAATGTTTGTGTTCATTTCGAGGTTCTGCAAAGACTCATCTAAGTGTGCCTCCAGATAAACAGAGGTATCGGTCTAACGGCCAACCATGCTACTTTGACCAAATCTAGCAGTCGGCCCAAAGGGCGGTCGTTGTTAATGTTATTTATTCCTCAAAAGTTCTAACTTGTCTTGTACTGATCGCTTGTCTTGTGTACAAATCGACACAGACGTTTTACCAACATAAGAACAATCTAGGAATAAATTGACCATCCGGTCATTAATTCATTTGACTAAAGTCAATACCGAAAAACGTTGTACCAACGTAATACGAAGGAAACTTTGTAGCTTAATCACGGGTATATATGCCCCCTAAATCACAATCAGTTTTTGTGCCGTTGTGATTTGTTTACCTGCAGACTGTATATTACTTAAAATCCATTCGTCTTGGAAGCTTGCAATTTCTTACATGTTGAATTATGTAGTGCAACAATACACCCGCCACTTTCGGAAACTAGTCTTTGGAAAGACGTTTACCCATGTGTGACATTTTCAACAATTTAGAGCGTTCGTGAGTTCCAGATGTTGAACAGTCTTGACAGCCACACATTAAAATATTCTCCGATTGTGAGCCAACACGGTGAGTCAGAAGATAAATATCAAGCATACAGTGAAGACTCTGGTCAGACTGTGCGAATACACAGGCTGATCTGAGTCTAAACGTTGCGCATATATGAAAACGACGGAAATATTACGCATAAAATCAAACATACAGTCAAACCTGTCTTAGTGGCCACCTGTATCCAGCAAGCGACCTGTATTAAGCAAGCAACCACTTGGTTCAGCAATTAAGTGTTTGCACTTACATTTACTTGTATTAAGCAAGCACCTGTCTTAAGCAAGCACTTTTCGAATGTCCCCTAAGTCTTTGCTTAATACAGGTTTGACTGTAGTTTTATCAGGACTTGAAATGAAAGGATTTTTTTAATAATAATTTATCTTTAATCCCATCCAGTGGGGTACAAATACGTCCCCTTGCTGCAGGGCAATAAACGTCGATTAAGATATGCGATATCTTGCCATAATTGACAACCCGTCTCATATTCTCATAGTTTGTTCATACTATAATGTTTGAAAAAATAATGAATCATTGAATTCTAGGCTCTATTTTTTACTTTTGATCAGTCAAGCAAAAAAGTACCATCTCTTGGAGCTCCGTAACATAAATATTTTAAAAAAAGACATTAATTCCCGAGCTTGAATTCCAAAAAAATCTCATACTGAAAGGTAGAATGACAATTTTAGATTCAGAAAATGATCGAAAAGAAATCGATCCTAGTCAGCTTGCGCGGTTTGAGGACAGTTACTTTACCCATAATCCAGATTTGTCCAGATCCAGATTTGTCCACGTTCGTCTGGCGGGACATATAGTCAAAATGATACCGTGACCTGGGATTACTTAACATTGGCCCTACGCTCAGGATGACACAACGGTTCAAATTGTTTGCAAATTATACCCCGCTTTGCACGCAAGATCGTAATCTGCAAGCATTTTGGATCGTTTTGTCACCCCGAACGCTTGGCCGGTCAACTTACCCTGTCGACGTTAAGGATATAACCCGTGACCTCCAGATCAACAGAAAAGTACATTCGCCAATATCACCAAGAGGCATTTAAATCAAGGAAATTTGTAAGTCTCTATAAATATCGTCGATTTTCCACTAAAACAGTAACGAGATTTTTGCAATAACGAGATTTTTGCAGAATAACGGCGATATACTAATGTATGATTATGGGCACTTGTTATCGTTATGCGCTGGTCACTCGAAATAACAGCTGGATTCGAGGCCCAAATTTTTTGGTTAAATCTTCTAAACAATACCACTTGTGTACGTCCCAAAGCAAAAAGCTTTAAAAAGTTTAAAAAATTTGGTTGAAACTGAAGAAATTGTTTCAAATAACTTCTTCGTGTCAACGATTTTTTTTTTCTACCAAATATTTTTTCCAAAAAAATCACTGATTTTTATTGAGCCGGTGCGTATGTCATACGTGCGCAAAGCATAGCCTCTAGCCAGCCTGTGCACAGTCTGGCCAGAGATTTTGCTACGCCTTTTAGATAAATAAGGCCCTTTTCCCTCTTTAGGCTATCAATAATTGATAAAATTGAATTGTGTGTTTGTCTAGGCTGCACAGTGTTTGTCCATCATGCTCATGTCAAATTGTTGGAAATGTCATGCACAGGCTCATTTGTCGTCCGCAACCTTCATTGAATTTGGACCAGTCTAAAATTGCGTCGTCTAAAATGGTTAAATCAGACTGGTATCGCGAACAAGACGGTTCTCAATTTAGTTCATCAAAATCACACCGATTATAAATTGTTTCAATTTAACTCGATAGTTACTGACAATTTATTTCCCATCAAACATTTTACAAAACTGTTTAATTAGATATGTATATGCGATTTAAACCTCTTCAGTAATATTCAGTTTCGTAGGATATGAGAAAAACAGTATGCCTATGCTTTAAAGACGAGTATGTCTCTAGATTTTATCTTATAACTATACAAATATCTGTGTGATAACATCCCGTATGCTATTTTTTATGATATCACATAGTTATTTTTAGAACAATGATATAATGTGATTATTTTTAGAAACTTGCATTTCTGCTAGAAACATCCACGAAAACTAGGCAAATAGAGGTTATAAGATAAATATAATACGTACTTAGTGTATTGTATGGATAAATATCTAACTCGGTTGTGGGAATTGATAATTGTCTCGGCAGAGCCTCGACAATGATCAATTCTCCCAACCTCGTTAGATATTTTTTCTCATACAAAACACTAAGTATGTATTATATATATATATATATATATATCTGTACGCTCGCCTGATCGACTGTTTGTAAATTTGTAAAGCTATCTCTAGCGAAGGAAAATAAAAAAAGCTTTTAACATTGAAACTGGCATAATTTAAAATAACAATTAAAATCAACAACAAACAAACAAAATGAAAACAAAACAAACAATCAAACAACAAAACATAAGAATGAAAACGCAAATTATATATTGATATAGTGGTATAATGATTGTAATAATAATAATAATAAATATTTCAGCCTAGATAAAATCCTTAATAAATGTACATGGTGAGTGTCAATTATTAATGACAATTACCATATCGTGCAGTCGCATTTAAAAGAACGGAAAAAAGAGAAAATGTTAAGATTCGTTGGTATTTCCTTATTTCACAAAAGACAAAAGAAGAAGACAATGTCATTTTTATAATTGTACAGGAGAAATGGGCGTCAAAATGAGAAACCACCTACAAACAATAATTATTGCATTCCTAAAACTCAAAGAACAATAAAACTATGGGGTTTAAATGGCTTCTAAACTTACTGATAACATTGTGCTTTGTTAGAAAAAGCGTCAATTTATTATGATTCACGGCCATGGAAAAACGGCCTCACTTTTACGTATTCTAAATACATGTAGGCTTTGTAAGGTTAGATTGTGGTGATTTCATACAGCTCAATTAGTCCAGTCGGTAGAGCACCTGACTTCAAAACAATTAAAGTTAGACATCATGGGTTCGCTTCCTTGGCTTGCACTTTAGCAAACCACTGTCTTTCGCGGGAAACGATAAACCAAGACCCCGTGTGTCGGCTCTTCACTTCAAGCGCTTTAAGGAACCAGATCCGACATGAGAAGTAATCTCATCATGTATCCTTGCACTATTCAACTAACCGTATTCTGGGGGCGTCGTGCACGTTGGTATATGCTACGGTAGCGACGATAAATCAATGGAAATACACGCATTTCATCCAGTCAAAATATGTGTATTTCAATGAAAACAATATATTTAAGTGAAATTGAAAAAAAAAAAAAATCAAACAGCAACACACAATTCAAGTCTTCACGAAACATTTTCCAAGAAATTTCTCTGGCAGGGACAGTATCACACAGGTTTTAGAAAAAAAATTTTTGAGACAATAAATATCATACACTTGACAAAAATTCTGTTCAGTCTGCGCCTGTATAGAATGAATCTAGGCTTTGTTTTTTGAGTTTTTGAACTTTTTGGAGAGGCTCATATCGAGAGGTCAACTTAAGACTGTTAAAAAAAGTCTTACATTGATCCAGCAATTTGTTCAACAAACCCCGTCACAAGATTGTATAAGATTTGAGCCTGTGCTTGACATTTTCAAAAATTTCAATTGGTCGTGATGTGTAAACATTGAGCAGCGTAGAAAACCACATACTGTACGTATATAGTTACCTGATTGTCTACAGATACATTGAGACCTTATCTATCTACTAAGCACTTAGTGAAGACTCTGGCCTGACTGTGCGGATGCACAGGCTGGCCAGAGTCTTTGCTTTGCACATTTTTGAAATTGTTGGAAATCTCACGCTGAGGCTCATTTCTCATGAGATTTTTTTTGAGACATAAAGGATCTGTAATGAGATTTTGTTTTATTTAAGCTGGTCTTTACCGAGGTAAGAATCAAAAATTATATTAAGCGAGCATTTGCGAGCTTAATACATTTTCCTTTTTTGGACTCGGTTCATATTGGACTGTCTCAAACGAGAACGTATATTAAATGACGTCATGATGACGCAATGAAGAATGTGATCCTATACATGCGTGAGGCAAGGATAACTTTGGTGAATGTTCGTTATAGAAAACATGGGGAGCTATGACGCACATATATGTTAATAGTTTTATACTTCATTCGAAAACGGTCATCCTCTAGAAAGGTATTTGTGTTATACATAGTCTTACATGTATCTTTATGGTAAAACAATGTTATTTTATTAGAAAGTATTAATTTGTCGCAATGTTTTATAAGTCTTTGAAGTTCCAAAATTAGGGCACAGAAATCATGAGAGGGGAAGAAAGCCAACTGTTACTCTATAGGGGAAGTTGTAATGTATATGAGGTCATTTCTGCTTGCCACTACAAAACGTATCGTAAAAAATCTGTTTTACCTTCGCATGACAGAAAACTGCTGTGAAACATACACGAGAAATAATAAATAAGACATTTCTCACCATGACGCATATTCTAAATACCTGACGTACTTTGATCTTTGTAAAAATGTGCTCGGTAGGTAAAACTCAAAGGTAGATTACGCTTCATGGATCCTTCAGTATAAAATCAATTAATTCTTAATACGGAAGAAGGTACCACCTCGTTGACCTTCGCTGCGTCCAGGGTGATAATTCGGTACAAATTGTTTACAAATTATACACCGCTTTGCACATGTATTTGCAAAGCGGGCTATTATTTTCATATAGTTAGCACCATTATGCTATGCTGCCATCCTTAACGCAGGACTGCATAAATTATTCCATTGTCTAATTTTGATGTGACTTTTTTTCGTGATTGTATGCACTAGCTCTTTAATATTTTTCTCAATATTTCATTCTCTTGTAACATTTGCAACTACCAATGCGCCGAATTCGCTAAAGAAAGTTAGAGGACAAATTCTGAAATTGTCCCTTTTTCTTAAACTTATAGATTAGATATTTCTAATTTTTCTCAAACTTGTATTTTTCAACCGGATAAGGCCTTGGTGTGCTCCATTTTATATCCAAAATTCAAAAACAAGAAAAAGGAAAAAAATTCGACATTTCATTCATTTCTTACATTAGGGTAGGCATATCGTCGCGTATCGTTAGCCAATATGGATCAAGGGCACGGCCATGAAACCGCTTCGATTCGCACGTATGTTTTTCTGACGTCAAAAGCATAAACGTTCCTGCGAAAGATACCATTAAGTAATAAAAAATCAACGAAAACAAATATAAAACTTGGCATATCATTTATTGATAACAAAATGCGTTCACTGTTATCAAATTAAACCATGCCAAACAGATCTCTGTAGACTATTAGAAAGCAGTGAAGAAATTTGATTTGTCTACAGGCGACTTTGGCCGAAGTACCACTAAAGGATTGCGTTTATTGGAGTATGAATTGCAATTATCCAAGCACATGACAAATATCACCCGCACGGCGTTATGTTTACGCCACGTGCAAAGGCAACTGTACTTTAAAATATACTCACATAAACGCAGTGAAAAATGCACTCGGCCCTCGTAACTGCAATCCTTTAGATCTAAGAAACAATTAAATTCTCGGTCAAATAATAAAGGTTCAAGTCTACTTTCTGCGCGTAATGACCATTGCATAATCTATTTTTAGATCGCTAATCCAACGTGTATTGTTCTCTCGCTATCGAAGTTTGCTGGCATAGAATTTTACAAATTGGAAACATAATGGACAACGTTGACATTCCTAGAGGTATTTATTAACATAAAATTATTTCTTCCTAGTATTTCTCCATTTCAAAAAATAGTCATGTTTGCTTAGTGGTCTTCCTCGATTCGCTGTCAACGGCGACTTAGAATAAGAGCTGCATACTTGTAATAAAAAGTTCTGTTGAAAATGTTTCAGTTCTTAACTGATCAAATAGCGATGAAAAAAACACCCAAAATTATTACCCTGAAGTCCAAGGTACTATCCGGTTTACGGAACAGTCAGGGCGATGTTCTGAATGTCGATAGGTAAGTTTCGCTCCCGACTGATGTGATTGGATGGTTAAGGATTCGAGTATAACTGGTTTCGGGCAGGCCACTCCACAAACAGAGCTTCAGTCCACACATCTGCCAAAGTAGGCTAGAAAACATTACTCTTCTCCCACAGGTAATAGTTTCACAGACCTATATTATTGTATATGCCTAGATTTATATATAATACGTCTTATATAATAATCTACAGGGCAAAATTTGGATTATGAAACAATGATCTGTGATTGTAATGAGATCTAATATGAGAAAGTACCAATACGTAAATTAGATAGTAGTTTTCTCGTAGAATTAGATAAAAGTAAAATGAATAAACGAGGCAATTACAAATCTACAGCACTTGAAAAGGGTATCTTTCCAAAAGGTTAAGGTTACCGAGGAGAGATAAATGTCATTTTCACTGGTTCTATCTCTTAAACATATGGGTGTTTGTTCAACATATTTCACACAGTATTTCATTTTAATTACATACTTAGGAGCTGTATAGAGCGAAATTTAATAATTTAATGGTCGAGCCACCCAGCAATATTTCCCAACAAGGTTATAAATGGCTTCATATCAGGATAAATGACCATCAGTATTTACACATAGTTGTAAAACTTTTCAATTTACATTTTTCATATATTTCAGTGGAGATTTATGGGTCTTTATTAAACGTTTTATAGTGGTTTTATTAGGTCTACCTCCCATTACGTATCGCACATAGTATTTACCTCAAATCGACGGGTTAGCGAAAAACTATTGTAAGCGCCTTTATATTTATAGGCACTTACAATGGTTTTGCACTAGCCCCTCGATATATGTTCAGAACTCACTATTCACTTTTTGGAAGAAGCTGTAGTGAAGAGCTGTAATAGACTGGTCCCACTGTCGTCTTTCATAAAAGTGGCTTCATTCATGAGTCGGCAGTAGGGTCAGTCTAAAAGCTGTAAGTCTAAGGTTTTGTTCGATCATTTTAAAGCACGTTCTTTGTAGTATTTATTACGTGACAGTGTATTCGTTCTGTTTTTTTGGTATGTTTTTTATTTGTTTTACAGGTGTTTAACGCCACTTTTAACACTATAATAAGGATATCGTCGCGGCTGGTGCTCCTGTCCATACGTTCCTGTCATTTATCTTATAACTAAACAAATATCCTTGTGATAACATCCCGTATGGTATTTTTTATGATATCACATAGTTATTTTTAGAACAAATATATAATGCGGTTATTTTTAGAAACTTGCATTTCTGTTGGAATTATCTACAAAAACAAGGCAAATAGAGGTTATAAGAAAAATATAATACGTATTTAGTGTATTGCATGAAAAAATATCTAACTCGGCTGTGGGAATTGATAATTGTCTCGGCAGAGCCTCGACAATGATCAATTCTCCTAACCTCGTTAGATAGTTTTTCTCATACAAAACACTAATTACGTATTATATATTTCTCTCACCAATACAGCCACATCAGTTCATTCTAACCACCGGCTGCTCATCACTCTTAGTTGAAACATTAATCATTTGATCATTGGTGAAATACAAGATATTGAATGAGTGGTCATTGAATACCGAATTTATTAAACGAGTCATCTATAAAAAGATAAAAACGCGGCTGAGCCGAGTTTTTATCTGTTTAAGATGACGAGTTTAATAAATCGGTATTTTATGGACACAAATTTTATATTATATTTATAATATGACCCGATTTTTTTGCGAAAAATCTTCAAATTCTTGAAATTCGACATTTCAATTTTCCGCGAAACTTATAACGCCGTTTAAAACTGACGTCACAATATATATATTATGACGTCATTTTCGCGGTTACAGAATAGCGTTGCTATTCGCTCTGAGCTCATTTGCATAGTTATTTCGCTAGTTTAATAAAACTCGTGTAATATCAAAAATATTCAACGGTGATTTTTCACCGCCCGTCATATAAGTCGGTCATATTATAAAGACAATTAGGTGCATTGTTTCACAATGACTTGCGTCAAATATCAGATGAAAGTTAGCCGAGGTAGGGGTCAATTTCGTATACAGTAAACAACATAATGAAATTGACAAGGAGAGTGATTATGGAATGATTTTGGAATGAAATTAAATGAGTTCGATGAGTGCGAAATTAGTGAAAATAGAGGGAGGTAATCCTATACCGCTTTTTTCAGGCTGAACAGAATAAGCGATATTCATTGTCTCCCTTAATATAATATGCATACAAGTTCTATGAATAGCTTCCTATTCATTCAATAACCAATCAGACGCTTGCAATTTCAATTACGTCAGTGGGATCGTGATTTTTTTCAAGCTATAATTATTTTATATGCAGTCGAATATCTTTTCTTATAAGTCATTTTGGATCGTTCTTGAATGGTTTGAGTGAGCGTTTGGAATGAATGAATGGAGCGCTGGGAGAGCGATTTAGAATGGATTTAATTGAAATGAATGTCGATTTCACGATGTATATATCAATACATTGGTCAGTCCTGTATAAAACAACCTAAAAGGCAATCTGATTTGATTGAAATGAATGTCAATTTCACGATGTAACTAACTATACATGGGTCGGTCCTGTATAAAACAACCTAAAAAGCAATCTGATTTGATTGAAATGAATGTCAATTTCACCATGTAACTAACTATACATGGGTCGGTCCTGTATAAAACAACCTAAAAGGCAATCTGATTTGATTGAAATGAATGTCAATTTCACGATGTAACTAACTATACATGGGTCGGTCCTGTATAAAACAACCTAAAAAGCAATCTGATTTGATTGAAATGAATGTCAATTTCACCATGTAACTAACTATACATGGGTCGGTCCTGTATAAAACAACCTAAAAAGCAATCTAATTTGATTGAAATGAATGTCAATTTCACCATGTAACTAACTATACATGGGTCGGTCCTGTAAAAAAAAACAACATAAAAATCAATCTGGTCAGAACTGGTCTTAGTCTCCTCTGAATACTCTTGTAACAGTAACATTTCGGAAAAGGTTTCAATTCTGATCAGACCGGACAGGCTGACACAACCCTGCGTTCAGGATGACAAAACGGTGTAAATATGTTTGCCAATTATACCCCGCTTTGCACGCCGGTGCACGTGCAAAGCGGGGTATAACTGGCAAACATATTTACACCGTTTTGTCATTCTGAACGCAGGGCAGATTCGACATTTAACGTACTACCAAGATGGTCCTTTTTAGCTTGACGGGCAACAAATCTATATAAATGCAGCAATACTCGGTGTAACAAGCGGCTTGGACAGAGCGTAATAGTATTATTACTATTGGCTCTGTTTTTTGTGATCAAACCAATGACCCATTCCATCGAAGGAATGTGAACTAATGAACTGAAGAGAGGATTAGAAGGTAACCACGTTCACGTATTGAAGTTCACAATTACTTGTTATTAAAAGTCAACATACCTGAACTAATATATGAACTAATATAAATCAACAAAATTAGGCCACAGAAAGTAGTATTTACAGCAGTAATAAACAAAGTACGCCCAGATGCTGAAATGGGTTGAATAATGCCGTGTTTTGGTTTGAGATGGGATAGAAAATGGAAAAAACAAAACAAACAAACAAACAAAAAAACCAACAGTTACCTTTGTTTGAAACACCTCATTTGGCAGCCATTAATTTAGGAGTGGATGCCTTTTAGAACGATTTCTTTCACAACTTAGAAATGTCCTGATACTTTTTGAAATTACCCTTTATTTTATTCTATACTTATTTATAGAAACATATCTAACGATGATATGAGCATCCGTGCAGTGAACAACATCGTAAAATTGACAAGTCAATAATTTTGAAATGATTAGAAAAGTCGTTGAATGAGTGTGTGGAGCGAGTTTTGCATGAAATTCAGGCGAGACAATACATGATCGATAATTTCGTCCAAGTTGGACAAAATTATCGATATTTATTACCTCCCTTTGAAAATCTCCGTTCTTTTCAATTTTATGTCTTCTCGTTCGAATCAGACGCTCTAAAACCCACACAAGCAAATAAAATTATGGTCGATTTGATCGATTTGGAAGAAAATGTTGGTCGTTTTAACCCTTTGCTGTTTAATCCCTGCTTTTTACGGGCCTGTGATTTTATGATTGAGAAAACATTGTGAAAAAAGAAGAAATTGCTTCTGACAAGCAATTTCTTCTTTTTCCACACTATTTTCTACCCTACTGAATGAATATTTTTCAAATAAAATCCACTTTAAATTTTCGTCTGCAAATTCTTTGAATTTGGACGGGTCCAAAATTTTGTAAAACAGGAAAGGGTTAAACCATAAAATAGAAGTGTGTTTAACGGTTTCGGTGTGATTGGAATCGAGTGAATGGAGCGTTTTTTTGAGTGAATAAGAATAGTTCTGATTGAAGTAAAAGTGGATTTCATGATGTTATTAACTGTAGTATGTTCTAGAAATACCCCAACACGAACTTTAGGGGATAATTATTAAGACAAGGTTACATCTTGGTAACACTGAATGCCCAAAACTAGGATTTATAATATAATAACTCTTAAGTAGTTAATTTACGGATACTGTTCGGTCTGATTTATCAATTCAAAAGATCTGTAGACTTAGTAACGACGTCAAAAGTTTCGAGTGTTTAAACTGGATTAACTTAAATAAAAACTTCAAGTTTTGCGGACTAAAAACATCAAATTTAATGGAATTCCCTTTATAAAGTTATCTGCATACCCCAAGTCGTATCACAAAGGATACCAAATTTTGAATTTTGAAATTGTCAGGACAGACGATTTCGGTTGAAAAAATGAATAATACATTAAATACAAGATTTCTTGTAACTTTCATTTGAAAGTTGAATTTTGAAATCGCGACAAGTATACTTCGGTTTTTCTCGCGCATAGTCACATGCAAAATGAATAATCGTTATTGTATCATTACTTGTATCTAATTTACACACATTCGTGGTCGTATTCATGTGATTTTAGAATTGCTTTTCATGGGACTCAAGAATGTGCACGGTTTGCACTTCGGTATTCTTGTAACGAACCGAGCGTTTAGACAGGCGTGATCCATTCAGAGAAAAGGATCCTCAACCCTAAATGGGTCGTTTCTGTCTATGTATAGGCTTCAATCATATTCAATGCAAGTTATCCCCCTTTAAACCGTTACATTACTCTCCCCTCAGAGAAGACTCGTCCCGAGTCTTGGCCTGGGAGACCCGTAGGTAAGGCAACTCTGGTCTGACAGTTGTCATTATCCCAACACTGCCACCAATTGTAACGAACCGAGCGCATAGACAGACGTGATCCATTCAGAGAAAAGGATCCTCAACCCTATATGGTGTGTGTGCGTGTATTTCCGTTTATTTATCGTCGCTACCGTAGCACATGACCATATGAGCGACGCCCCCAGAAGACGGTTAGATGTTACGGGAGATAGTGCAAGGATACATGACGAAACTACTGCTGAGATCCGCCATGGTTCTTAAACGTGCTCGGTGTAAAGCACCGTCTCACGGGGCCTCGGTTTAACGTCTCATCCGAAAGACAATTAGCTTTTATTAGTGTACCAGCCCGGGAATTTAACCCACGCCACCGAACTGCCATGGTTTTGAAGTCCGGTACTCTACCAACTGAGCTAATCGGGCCCTATATGGGTCGACTCTGTCTGTATATAAGCTTCAATTAGCCATTTAACTAAGGGCGAGTCTCTCTTATTTGCATATCCAAAGCAAATTACCTCCCTTTAAACCGTTACATACTGACGACTCACTCTTTATTAATATGTTTATGCAACGATACCGTAGAAAAAAACATTCAAAAAATCAAAATAAGGCAACGACTAAAATACAACGCCTCAGAAATGGAAACATGGCATGTCCATTAGACATGCTTGGAAGCGGTGTTTTGTTATATAATATAACTAAAGGATTTAGCGAGCATTTGTCTCACAGCCGACTACCTTCGCCCGAACCACTTTCAGAGACGAAAACCAAAGCCTTACGAGGACAAGAACGTCGTATCATGTCAAGTTGCACGCAAAGAATTGGACGACATAACTACGCACTTCTTACTTTTCTAAACACCTTGAAACATTGTCGACGATTTAAACATGACATAACAATAAAACGGTGACCATGACAGTACTTTTATTTAGTCATAACGTTCAGATAAAAAGAATTTTTCGACACCGAGTCTATTTCTTTTCTGAAATTCTAAAACGAGTCCACGTTTAAGATTTATTTTGCTACTCCCCTATTAAGACACTTTTGTGCAAGAGATTAACCCAACAAATGATACTTTTTCTGCATATATCATTCTATTAATATGTGACCGGTCACGCAAAAAGGGAACATCTGGGAACTCAGTAAGATGAACATTTGAAAAGGAGATTGGGTCCAGCATTGGTCAACCAGAGGTCGCATTTCAAAAATTATTTCACTGGAAGGTAGATTGAACATTCTAGATTCAGAAAAATAAGCACATTGCGAAAAGTTTCGACCCTAGTCAGTCTGCGCAATCCGCGCAGTCTGACTAGGGTCGATACTTTACGCACTACCCAGATGGCCCTTTTTCGCGTGATGGGTCACGCGTTTTCAATGCGATTCAGTATATATTAATCAAGGGAACAAATCCGAGGGATTGTCATCACTTTGGCGTCGTTTGCGTTGATGTTAGCGTTGTCGTTTGCATAACAAAGTTTAACAGTTGTCATATCTCTTGTAATTGAAGATATCTCAACGAAACTTGGCATGTATGTTCTCCACCACACCAGCTATTCAGGGAATGACCATATAAGAGTTAAATGTATGCCCCTTTTTCGGTTTAGATATTGTTACCTCATCCGGTATCTACAGGCGAATGTTGGTCCCTACAGGTGATGCTCTTGTTGAATATTGTGACTGAATTTCAAGAACATTGGCCATTTATACAGAATACTCGTGAAAGGCAGAAGTTTTCTTTGGTTTATGTTCAAAATGGTGCAGGATTATCATTTTTATCTTCACTATAATTATGAGAAAACGGGAGCTTTCTTCTGTATGTACAAAGCAAATTAAGAATGGGAATCAACCTAACAATATCCGCAATTATCCTATTTTAAATTGCACAAAGCATAATTGATTGTGTATGTCCAATTTTCTATAATTTTTTAATCATTCCAAGTTTCCGTTTTGTTGTATAATTCTTTGGTGTTTTTTTTTTTGAAAATTGCAATACCCTGTGACCCGTACTTCGGTTTGTGGAAAACACTGCTCCATCCGACGCCACGAGACTGTAACATTTTGGACCACTGCTCTATTGACCATTAACTTGATTTACCAGAAAATAATAGGTGGTTAACCCAAGGTAGTCTGTTACCCAAACCCATTATGACCCTGGCATCTGTTTACTCTGCTGAAGTGAGGGGCCAGTTTTCAAAATGTTTGAATTTCAATCCAAGGTGTTTAACAATAATGAATGGATAATTCTGAGTGACAGCAATGTTAGATTCATTTTATTCCATTTAATGACTTCAACATTTTGTTTGAAATTTCAAATTAAAAAAAAACCTATTCACTCACTTTACCCATTATTAGATATCAATATTTTCAATTGGACAAAAAGGTTTCAAGCAACAGCCAGTAGTTGAAAATTTGTTCTTTACTTTTCTTTAATGGGGCCAAAATATGAAAAATGTACAGGTGGCATGTTATAAGTAGTTTCCCACTAAAATGGATTTTGCGAATATACTCAAAGTTCGCTAAGCAACAAAACTTTTTCATACTATTATTTCAGAAAAAAATGAAATTTGGTTATAAGAATGTTGGAAAATGGTCGATTGTTATCAGTTTATCAAATTTTAAGAAGAAAATAAAGCTTTATAATGAAAACAAGACTTTAAATGTAGATCAAACAGGGAGACCCTAGAAATAAGTCTGTTTTCTTGAAAATTGAAAAAAATCGAATTTGACCAAAAAAGGTGCTCTTTCAATTGCACATCGCTCAATAACATGTTGGAGAGCCGACACTGTCGATAATAGCCTTACGGCACCTCTGCATAAGCCTGATTAAGTTCTGGAGAACTCTTTGGGGAATAACAAAGCATTCTTCTCTAAGGATATGGCCGAGCTCCTGGAGTGTCCTGGGCTGGACCTGGCGAGCCGAAACTCGGACCTGTAGCTCACTCCACATATGTTCTATCACATTTAAGTCCTGTTAGGGAGCCGGCCAGTCCAGACGTGGAATGTCCTCTTCTTGGCGATACTCTTGGACTTGACAGGCCGTGTGTGGAAAGGCATTATCATCCATTAAACCTTAACATTAAACTTTACGTAGGTATTGTTGATTTCATCAATGTACCTACAAGCTGTCAGAGTACCTCTTTCTGAAATAACAAGATCAGTCCACCCATCCCAGCTGATGCCACCCAAACCATGATGGACCCACCCCATAACGATCTTGCTCAGCAATGTTTGCTGCATTAAGTCCTTCCCCCGGCCTTCTCCACACCCTAGCCCGCCTATCAGCGTAGTCCAGATAATACCTGGACTCATCCATGAATAGCATGGGGGCGCCAGCGTCTTATGCGCCAGCTAATATGGTCCAATGCCCATATTAACCGACACAAACAATGAATGCGGGAGAGCGGAATACGAATACATGGTCTTCTTCACCTCATGTTATGCTCATGCAGCCGTGTTCGTATAGTTTGAGTCGAAACTCGCACTCCCGAGGCATTTTGAAGGTCAGGACCTAACTGTGTGTAGCAAACCTGTTCCTTCGGGCTTGAAATACCAAAAAACGGTCCTCTGCGACGGAGGTAGCTCTTCTCCTACTCCACCATATCTCCTTACAGGTGTACCATACTGTTGGTATTGTGCCTAAGCTCTGGTTATAACAGTATGGTGTACCTCCAGTACCATGCCAACATCACGGTGGGAAGCCCCTTGGTCCACCTTACCTACAGCACGCTACAATTGTTTGACAGATAAATGTCGTCAATAAAATACTGAAAAACAGAAACTAAGCATCTACACGAAACCTGTACATGTAGAAAATGAGAAAGGACAGGTAAGAAACCCGGGTTCCTCATTTTGCACGAGTCTCTCGAGAAAATTGCGTGTCAAATGTGGTAATGTATACATAAGATATCTTATCAAAACATTATTGTACACTTTTTAAACACGAACACTGATGTTTTCTTTTTTCAAATCAGCTCCTGTAGGACAGCGAAAGAGTTTGAAAAATTTGAGTAGTATATGTTAGTGTCTCAATAAAATTGAGGTATTTTGAAAATGGTCATATTAACTTGACTGATTGTAGGATTACAATACAAATGTATTTTCGAGAGTATAATTAAAGGTGTCATATTGACAAGAAGACCATGATAGTCCTATATTGCTCAACTTAGTCTCTTTGACCACTGAATATATATATATATATATGTATATAGTCAAAAAAGGGGCATAATTTGCACAAAATGCATCTATAGTTATCCCAATTGATAGTATAGGTTGCTCTTTTGATGGTGAACATGTGTGTCAAGTTTCAAGTGAATGCCTTCAGTAGAACCAGAGATATCACAAAGTGAAAATTGTTTTAGAAATGGCAATAGAATGTTAAAGTTTTCCCACAACGACGACAACGACGACACCAAGGCTTTAGCA
Source organism: Fragum whitleyi (assembly GCA_948146395.1). Taxonomy (NCBI): domain Eukaryota; kingdom Metazoa; phylum Mollusca; class Bivalvia; order Cardiida; family Cardiidae; genus Fragum; species Fragum whitleyi. The sequence goes on along the minus strand of OX411548.1, from coordinate 41,077,053 downwards.
ATACCTCAGATTTTCTCAGGAAACAGCCGAGCTAAAAATTCTTGACGACAGACAAGACAACACGTCCTGCATTTTGACAATCACAATTTCTCACAATAAGGTCTTTCTTCTTACATGTGGACTAAAAGGAGCCTGTTTTGAATGGCTGGAAATATGATATTTTCTCCCTTTTTACTGAGGAACTTCATCATTGGGCAACATTTCCTAACACCAGTTAAATAAGCTGTAGTTACAATTTGTTGACAACCTACTAATAAACAAGTGCATGTCGTATTGGGATGCAATATAGGAGTCCCCCACCGGATAATAAAAAATCCTTTATTATAATATATCTCCTACTTACTAGATCTATAACTGTATACAAAATTTGAAGGTGCTAGCACATTAAGTTTTGTACAAAATGTCCCAAACAAAAATATTAGAGTAAAAACAACCAATGGCAAAAACTCCAAAAGGGGGCCGAGAAGAATGATTCTTGTACATGCCACTTGTCCTCAATGAGATCTATAAGTGTACCAAGTTTGAAATTGCTAGCACTGATGGCTCAGGACATATGGTCCAGACAAAAATGTCAGGATAAAAAAAAAGTGGGTGTGGCAGAGTTATGGATCTTGAACATGATACTTCTCCTCATTGAGATCTATAAGTGTACAAAGTTTAAAGTTGCTAGCACACATAGTCCAGGAGATATGTTCCGGACAAGAATGTAAGGGTAAAAAACAACAAAGGGCAATAACTCAAAAAGTGGGTTTACAGAGTTATGGTTCTTGAACATGACACTTGTCCTCAATGAGATCTATAAGTGAACAAAGTTTGAAGTTGCTAGCACACATAGTTTAGGAGATACGTTCCAGACAAGAATGTAAGGGTTAAAACAACAAAGGGCAATAACTCAAAAAGTGGGCGTGGCAGAGTAACGGTTCTTGAACATGACACTGCTCCTCAATGAGATCTATATGTGTACCAAGTTTGAAGTTGCTAGCACATTATGGTTTAGAAGATATAGCCCGGACTAAAGTGTGACGGACAGACGGACAGACAGATGGACGGACAGACGGAATCGAGCAAACCTGTAGTCCCCCAACCGGTAACCGGTGGGGGACTAATTACATGAATGTCTTTATTATAATGCAGTTTGAGTTTCTGTCAATGTCAGTATGTCAATGGACAAGCAAAAATATTATAACCTATAGTTTGAACTAAGCTTTAGTCATAACATTTTGGTCTCCAACTGAGGCATTGATGTTAAAAAGAGTGTTCAAGGAACAGATACTGGTACCTGAATGTCTGGTCAGTCTGTACAATAACAGCTTCACTGCATTACTCAACTATTAAATGCTGCATGAAACCTGATACTTTTAATAGTCCCATGGTAGTAATTATAAGATAATCATTAAACAATAAAACTGTCCAGTGGATTTAGGGAAATTTTGGCCAAACTGGCCTCGGATTTGGGACTGGAAAATATGGAAATTGGAAAATTAGTTGATATAAAGATAAAAGACTTGTCATCTCGATAATCGCACAAACTCGTACATTGAGTCATATCTTTAAGATATAGGAACTTTCTTTATTGTGATGATATGGGACTAAAATCATTATCACATTCTATTGATTGGCAAAAGGGTTCATGCATAAAAGTAAAACAGTAATTAGTTTCATACCACCATGAATTTAGATAAATTTTCTCTTCATTTCTAATACTTTTATGTCATTTATCAATAGAGTTAATAGTCTACTAGTATGGGACATATATAACAAAACTATTCAGTGCATAAGCTAACAAAATAGTCACAAATTCGAAATTTTGTTCATTGAAGTAAGAATATTTTTGACTAATCAGAAATCACGTTTTGTTTAACAAAAGTGAAATTGGATTGTTATTGGATACATTGGTATGAACAAATGTAATCATCATAGATATCAAACTAGATTGTGAGTTTGAGCGGTATAGAGCCTATCTGGAATTTTAATCCTTGTTAACAGACCAACCAAATAACTTCTTCTGTCCGTTCTAAAGAGAACACAACATAATACATACACTAGAATAAAAGTTATATTTTGATCCACGAATATAAATTGAAATTAACTGACGAACTAGAATATCTCGATGGGTCAGCACAACACTATTGTAAGTGCCTATATATTAATAGGCACTTACAATAGTGTTGCGCTGACCCATCGATCTATTCAAAGGAATATGATGCCGACTCAAAATAAGACAAATTTCAAGAAATCCTTTCAAACTGATCGGTCTATTCTCTAGGATGCTTTATTTTTGTTCTGAGAAAAGGTCTTTGATATTATTGCGCGTATACGAACTTTTAATATTTCCTGTGAATTTCTTTTAGCGAAAGAGTTCGTCTATTTGTAAGCCATAGAGGTAGATAGATAGATAATCTTTCATTCCTCCAGGTATGAAGAGAACAACACAATAGAACAAGCATCAAAGTGACATGTAAACAATACATAAAGGCATATGTACAATTAGAATAATATACATTTATACAGCACGAAGAAAAATGGTTATGCATTTTATTACTTGAACACGCCATTTTGACTTGTGATTGCAATAACAACTATCAGTCAAAAAAGCGATTCTATTTTTAAATGTAATTATACGCAAATATATATACAAAGTTAGAAGCCCAAGGCAATCTTTTTTATTTATGCCATCGTTGGGGGCGACACACCAAAGCAGGTGGTCTCGGCTGTGAGTGATTATCACGACTCGGCAAAGCCTCTCCATGATAAGTTCTTCCAATCTCGATCAGATAGGATTAATATTTAAAGACACTAACAGATTATTCTCTATAATTTTGTATCAAAAACTTTTTGATTGCCTCTCTTATCTGTATTTTTAAAATAGCAGTTCTTCTGTTGGTGAGGATAAGTCATTACCAAATCAAATAGAAATCTACCCACAGTAGAATGTTATGCATAAACTAAACGCTAGAAAGCTACAAAATAAAAACTACACTGTAGATATTTAATCATAAACGCATCAACAATTTCAAAATCTACCCAAACTTCTAAGACAAGGTAGATAAATGTATCAATGAAGTGTTTTATTCTATGAAACTTATAGACGAGTTCCTTCCCTTCCATCCTAATATTTTTTAAGATCCGAGAAAACTGTAACATTAAGATAAACGCAAAAATGCAATATGCAACATGATTTTTGAAGAATAATTATTTCATTCAAAAACCATTAACCCTTCTAATATTATTCATAACATATTCCGGTCGTATACAAAGCTTTGTCAGACAGTATAGAACAGAACAGAACAGAACAGAAATTTTATTTCAGACATAAAGCATATAAGCTCATAGTCAAAAAATACATTTGAACAACATACAATGGGAATAACAGTAACATAGGTTAGACGTGCAGACTGACCATAACCTACACTGCCTGCTTTCCATCACAGGGAAAATTTTACCAGACAAGTTGAAATGTCTTACAATTTGTAATATGTCCGTAAAATTTGCAATATGTCTGTAAAATTTCCCTTTTTTTATAAGAAAATTTCGAATCAGCAAGATACGTGTTAAAATCAACACAGTTTACTATAAACACAACCGATGCAATAAAGTTCCTAGAGTCACTGTTGCTATCATCTATCACAGCACGATGTCTCGTCTTTTAAATCATTCTTGTGAAGCTTTATACTTTCTTCAGTCTTTATGAAAAACTGAAAAGGAAGAATGAGAATAACACATTTTATTTTTTTCTGCTACTTTAGAAATAATATAAGAAAAAAAAGTTTGAAAAGAAGAATTTTCTAGAAACAAGCAATGGCTTCATTCACGAAAAAATGTTTCATAACAATTCTTTTGAAATTTTTGTCCGCAATTTCTTTCAGTTTTAACCAGGCTCAAATTCTATCTTTAAATAAAAGGTCATTAAATTGGTGGCCGCCAAACGACCTGTAAGTGTGCAAACTGTGTAGTGTTAATTTAGTATCTTTTAAGTAGTAGACCTGTAAAAGATCAGCAGCGATTCGGAAGTAATGAACTTTTACACTGTTAACCGAGATTTTCTGGCGATTTCATTGGGAAACCTCGGTAAAACAATGTGAAAGATTACGAGTTCTGAAATGTAGGGTATGTAAGGGTCCACTATCTTAAGATGGTACATGCATCTAAAGATGTTCTTTACATTTCAAATATTTTGAAGTTGTAGGCCAATATAATGATGATTACCTTTTCACGATTCCTGTACACTTTAGAGGTAAGGTTTTCAAATGCTTTTTCCACATTGATATTTCTCTTGGCACTGACTGCTATAAACTCTACGTTGTTGTGATCTGCAATCTGGTAAAAAGTACTACAAATATTACCTTTCCTTAACCCTTTGCTGTTTAATCCCTGCTTTTTACGTGCCTGTGATTTTATGATTGAGAAAACATTGTGAAAAAAGAAGAAATTGCTTCTGACAAGCAATTTCTTCTTTTTACAAACTATTTTCTACCCTACAGAATGGTTATTTTTCAAATTAAATCCTCTTTAAATTTTCATCTGCAAAACCTTTGAATATGGACAGGTCCAAAATTTTGAAAACAGGAAAGGGTAAATTATCTAACAGTCATAATAGTAATACAATAAATTTTTGGGACCCAATACATTAATACGAGATAACTTGGATCCGTTACATCTATAGTACAGTGATAAAATAATATCTGAATTGTCTGTTATTTATCTGGTCAAGGAACGGTTACACGATCCTGTTGAGCAGATGTTGTGTTTTGTTTCAAAACATACATATTTTACAGAATATTTTGTAGAGTGAGTAAACATCAATTCGCATTCCAAGCTATTTAGGAGGTTTGATGAGATTTTATTTGAAAACAGTTGATCTTAGCCTTGTCTAAATTGTAATATTATGAAACTAGATTTGGCTAGTTCTGACTTATTAAATTTTCTTTTCTAGACAAGGTTAGCATCAGCTTGTCTAAAACAAAATCTCCCACATAAACGATATCTTGTGTTAGATGACGTCATGATGGCGACATTTAGAATGTGACTTTACACATGTGTGATACAAGGATACTATGATAACTGTTCTGTAAAGAAAGCCAGGGGATCTATATGAGAAAATAACAGATATCAAATTTTAGTCTCTCCTTATTCCTGTGGTTTTGGTGAAAGTTAATATACCAACTCTATTCACAAGTTCATCTAAAAACGGTTTATTAAGGAAAATGTCTTAATTACACACATTACTATTCTGGCTGTCAGACCCTCCTTTAAAAAAGTTATCTTTTTTAAAGGAATCATGTAACAAAGTCACGACGAAAGTTTCATTTACTTCAACAACAACGAAAGCTGATACACGTTACGTTGAACATGAATACATTAGTTGTATTAAGATAGAATCAGTTTTTACCAAGCGTGCATCTGTGGTTGAGATGTTTTTATGTATGTCCGTCAGATCTATTTTATTGCCAGCCAAGAGCAGTTCTGGTGTTACGTCACAGTGCTTAAATATACAATAATATGAACGAGTGCTATTATTATAATTAGAAAAAAATTTGGAGAGTAACTTCATACAGTTTGATAGATTAAAGAACGTGGAAGTATCGCGCTTCCACATTTTCTCAATGATGACGAATGGGAGAAGATATACATGCATTTTAACTGAAAGGAAGTCAAGACTAAGAAACTACGATAAATATAATTTATTGGCAAATGAAAAATAGAAAAAATATGAGCATTTATATTGTTTTGGTAGCGCACTTCATTTCTTTTTTCAACCATTTCTTTTCAATTGTATACACTAAACAAGTATGGTGGTTGTTTCTTCAATGGTGGACCTAAACAACATTTTATACCGAAAAATCCACAACCAGTGCACCAGCCTCGTGCTTGGCTGGCAGGTTTTATCAATCTGATGCGACCATGTTGCTATTCTTCATTTACAGCTGCACCAAGCAGTAAAGAAGTGTTTAAAATGGGCTCTCTTATCCCCACAACCAATCAACGAAAATTAAAGATAGGCCTAAAATGGTTTTAATCTAGGTTCATTGATAGATATGGCTCAAGATAAAAGGGATTGATGGCAATGAACTTTTATTTCAAAATCCTTTGGTTGCCTGGAGCTTCGAAAGCCAATGTTACAATAATATTTGCTTAATTTTCCGATAGAAAATACTCGTAGTAAAAGTTATTTTGTTAGGTGATGTTAAAGTTAGATGATACATACAGCGGAACACATTTTTCTTATTTCGAAAAAAGAACATAAGGATGCCAACAATTCTAAACTTCGCTAAGAAAAACAATTGTAAGCATTCCGAAAATGCTCATTAAAATATATACCGTTCTAATCAGATCTATCCATTCCTTTATATGTTCTAATGTCTCTTTCCGTGAGAAGTCAAATACAAGTAAAATTCCCTGAAATTGTAAATAAACTATCATATATTTTTTCATCGACACGGATTAATTATATATAAAATACTACAAATGTTGAAACATCTAAAGCCCTGAAAACGTTATACATGTATTAATGCTCTAAAGCAAAGCGAATGGTCACATCGAAGAAAGTGGGAATGTAAATCAATTATCTTTGGTGCTAAAGATAACAATGGTATAAAGCCCTTCTGAATTCTGAATGAGGCAGTTTTAATATGACTTTTTTCTCTCACAGTTTTCATGGAAAAATATTTCTGGTTTTACAGTCTGATTGGATTCCTTTTTATTAGATTTATTCATAGTCCACGAGCTTTAAAAAGAAACAGTAACGAAAAAGGTCCGTTTAGCAAAGCAAAATAGTGATTGTTTTAGATTAACCATACAACTTACCGATGATCTACGTCTTATGATTTTGTAATTGGAGATGGACGGATAGATGGATACATGCAAACTGAACATAGATCAACCAGAAAAGTTTACTTTAAGTATGTCGCGCTTAAAGATAATAAACAGTATCTTTTTTTTGTTCTATTGGAAATTTACAATGATAATCATATAATATTTTGATCAGTTTTAAATATTTCCGTCTGTTGTAAGTTTAAATAAGTTTAAGGAATTTACCTGTGCTTTTCTGTAAATACTTCTTATAACTGTCTTCATGTTCACCTGGCCGGCTGTGTCGCTGGAAAAATCAGAAATCACTTGGTATGTATAAAATAACGTGAAATCTATTTAGCAAAGCAAAAAGTCAACCCTAGTTTTTTTTGTAATCTAGATTTGATGCTTTTGCAATCTAAGTTAGATCAGAAACACAAAAATTATCCTATACTACTTAAAATGAATTGTTTCTCGATTTTCGTTGTCCGTACCAAGGAAAGTTTTCGTCATCATGTAATGACCAAGTATACTTAAAAAACAATTGAAGAGAATGATGAAATGCGAAAAAATGTGAAGCAATAGACAAAACTAGGTGTTTCAACTCCAATGATTAGGCATTTTTAGATGTCCAATGCCCTTTGATAATATATAAACATTAAAAATTTAAGAACAAATATGTATCTGATAAAATTAAAGAGGTAATACAGCTATAACAGGCGGTTTTAAATCTGCTGACTGTATTTCTACAATCCATATATTCTCGAAGAGTGTCCATTCAAACGCCCTATTTTGGTTGAAAAATCTTTAAAACGGCATACTTACTAGATTTCTCCCAAATCATTATTTCTATATAATGGATGCAATAGTCGACACGGAGAAAGATGAATGTGCTCCCCTCCTTTCGAGTATGAAAGAGTAAAATGAAAAAAAAAAAAACAACAACAACAACAACAAAAAAAAACCTACTTACTAAACGTATAGATTAATGGTCACGTCTTTTATTTGAATAGTCTTCTTAAAGTATTCTGTGCCTACAAAGGGGACAATTAGCAAGTTTATATTATTTAGATTAAGACCTTAGGAGAGATTATCTAAAATGTTCTTTAAGCAATAATTTCCGACAGATTTGATATACAAAATGAATAAAGTGTTCGATGTAAAAACCGTTCAAAATTCAAGATTCAAGCAAAATAAGAGATCTTAGTTAATATGCAAATTAGCGTATTCAAGTAAGCGGATCTTTAAACGCGTACTTATTCCCGTTTTTGAAAAAATCAATCAACGGCATTTGTTATGGAACCTGAGAAATGGTAAATGATCTTCGAAGTTATAGCAAATTTACGTAATGATTCTCTTCAGAAGATCTTTTTTCAACGATGAATTTATGACTTTCTTTTCCCCAGAGAAGTTTTTCTTTAATGCTTTTCGGTGGTTTATCGAGAAATAACGGTAGATTATCACTTGATAATCTCACCGCAAAAGTGAAATTATCAAAAAATTATACCCTGCTTTTGTGCATTTCATCCTATCTGACGTCATCTATGCAGGGCGAAATAAGTGAGTTCACAATGAACGTCGCATAGCGATCACGTGCAAAATGACGCGCTTTACGAAAATATGTCCTAGAAATTTCACATTTTGTCTCATTTTTGCATTAAAGAAATAGAATAATCGTTTGTTTTTCGTGTAAGATCGATTTATATTTCATTTCGTGAACAACAAACGCTATATTTTCTCGTGAAAATATAGCTTTTGTTGCTCACTCAATGAAATACATATCGATCTTACACTGAAACAAACGATTATCCTCTATATATTATATCCTGCAATGGCCATGACGTTACCTCGGGTTTGTATATAACTAGGTCCAAACGTGCCATGCGCAAATCTCTGAACTAAGGAACTCTTCCCGCTATATTGATCACCCATAACCACTAGGTTGACCTTCATCATTTGTGTTGTGGTCATAATATTCATCAGTTTGGTGTGTAGATGAATCTATACATATTGTCTACAGCTCACTGGGGTAACATGAACACAATGTCAAAATTGTCTGCATTATCTGAAAAAAAAATGTATTACACGTACATTTATACTTCAAACCCGTTTAAACAATATTACAGGTATACTAGGACGTGAAAACATCAGGATTGAGTGTTCGAGAGCGATTCTATAAGCTTAAGCTTTCGTCGCAATCGAACTAAAATAAATTAGTATAAACTAAACTAGGGCTTAAACTCGCTTAGTGAACATTAAATGTAATTGAAAATTTCAAAATTATGTTTACGGATCTGCTTACGAAAATCATTTTAAAAGTAAAAGAAAACCACCTGAAAAAGTCTTCGTGCCAGTAGCGACCAACAGTTTTTAACGGAACTACTTCAAGGGTAAAATTTTCGGTGGAGATGTCCACTTTAATTGATAGACTTAATTGAAGTATAAATTGCAATTGCCTAGGCACATGGCTAAAACATAACGCCCTAGCCGGTGGTGACGTTACGTAAAACTATATCAGGATAGCGAAAGCTTACACCACAGAATCTCAAAAAACAATCATTCTTTCTATCTGCAATTACATTATAAAACTACTATTTCAAAAAAGGAAAAATGTAAAAAAAAAATCGGCACCAATAAGCTCAGCGTTTACTCGACAGCATCGATGATTTTTTGCATGGTGATTCTTAAACATTTTCTGTCCCAAGTCATCGTGAACCAACACGTGCCAAATGTTTATCTTCATATCAATGTCATCATTAACCCCTATATAGGTACACATGTACAAAGATAAAGACAACAGATAAGTCAAATATATAATAACTACATTCACTCAATTGATCGTTATGCGAATATTTAACTAAATCTTTAATCCTCAGGTTTCTTTTAATGAGAATGATCAAAGAACACTAATAACCGATGAAGATTCGTTAGATTACACAGAAAGCTCTTGTTTGGTGAAATCTCGTTCACATATTGAAAAACGAAGCGAACTGAAAACAATTCTTGAGAAACACGCCATTGTCCATGATTAAATTCCACGTATACATGTACATTGATAAAGTCGTATTCTTTCAGTTTTAAAGAATTTATTTCTAATTTAGAGTATATTTATTCCCTTGTAAAAAATTTTAACTATTCAAATCTCTCAAACCCAGAAAAAGGAATCTATCCTTTTTTTTGTTCTTGACTGTCTTGAAAAATATAATCAACCTGGACATCAGGCTTTCAATTAATCATTACATATCTATATGAGGTATATTTATACTAGCGATGATAATGTTACAATTTCCCAGACATCATACGTGAGCTACGAAATTTTATCATTCGAAAGTTATCAAGTACATCTTCCTACATGCATAATCAAATGTTTTACATATACACCAAAAAAGTATCGCAACATCTAAATGTATGTAAATACGAAAGTAAGTTCAATAAAGGCAGAATTTGAACCCCACCGAATATTTATTGTGCATTCTTTGTTGCTAGCTAAACGAAGTGTTACCTCCTATTATAAATCCTACAAAGCTGTTACAATTTTTTCAATATTTATGACTATATTCATATCCTACGTCTGATCCAGAGTATTAGAAATAAAGAGGGTGCTATAATTTTTGTCGATTTTGTATGTACATAATATTGGCTGTACATTTAGTGTGTAGATCTCTCTTGGATTAGAGACAATAATCGGGTTGAAATCCAATCTAGCACATTCCTTGCAACCATAGTGGATCATGAACGAATAATTGCTTAAAACATGTTCTTTTTTAAATGGCCATTAATTGCATGAAATGGCAGAATTCGAAAAACAATTTTGTATTTTCAGTTTTATTACCAATTATACGACCCACTGAAAATGTTTTCTTGTGAATAAATTGCGCAAAGTTACCACAGTTCACTTTTCTTCAAATCTACTTCGGTAAAAATCGTGTATTGCAGTACTTCTTTCTTTGTGAATGTATTGGTAAGCCCGTAATCTTGTGAAGAAGAAAAAGATTTTGATAAATTATCAGTAATTATAAACTAGCGTCATCTCTCCATGTCATAGTTTATGGACAAGAAAACTTTGACATTATTTCTACTCTAACAAATATTCTGTCTAAGTTGCCTTATAATATCATATTTGTTATATCAATGTCACTGGATGAGCTGCGTGAATTTCATTAAGCCAGTCCGGGGCTTTTTAACGGGACCTCTCGTTTCCGGACCCGAGTTCCCACCCGACTGACATGACTGGGCCTCTAAGATATATCCTCTTTAATTTACAAATTTATTAACTTACGCGAATTAATGAGTTCTACCTTAAATTCGTCCTGGGGTTATACAAAAAAAAATCCACAGTGACATGAAGCGATTTTACGCCAATTAATGACTTCTTACCAACGCAGCCACGTTCGCGTTGGGCGCCAAATGTTAGAGCTCTAGGGTGAGCTCTCTTCTGTCTAAGCTAACCGGGCCGTTTACATGCTATCGCCCATTACTGTATGTTCAACTGGCATCATCATCCTTAAAAATTTGTGACCCGTCATGCGAAAAATGACCACCTGGGAACTATGTAAAATGAAAATTTGAAAAAGAGATTGGGTCCAGCATAGGTCAACAATCGGTCTCACTTTAAAAATTCTTTCACTGGAATTTAGATTGAACATTCTAGATTCAGAAAATAAGCAAATTGCGAAAGATTCGACCCTAGTCAGTCTGCGCAATCCGCACAGTCTGACAAGGGTCGACACTTTACGCACTACCCAGATGGTCCTTTTCTGCGTGACGGGTCACATTTATCGTAGGTTCCGTATGATTGGCTTTTGATTGACGACCAGAGAAGTTTATTTTAATTACAGAATGGACAGAATGGCTAGAGAGTCCTTTCCGTAAAATTGGAAAGTATCTCGGACATAAGTAGACTAATCTTTCGTAATTTTTAGGAAATTCGGCTTCAGGTGGTACTTTGGTCAAAAACATTTGTTAAATGCTTTTTGTGCCCGGGGTTATAAAACCTTTCTCAGGCTCAACTGAGAATATTCTCAAATTTTAGATTTAAATAAATGTATGACAATAAAAGATAATATTAATAAGTTGTTATTTATAACGACTTATTAATAATTATCTTTTATGTTATTACATTTAATTGATTATTAAAACAGAATTACGGCTTTAATCTCGAATTGAAATTTGAGAAAATTTTGAATTGAGAATGAGAAAAGTTTTATAACCTTGGGCCCTGATCTTCTATGGAGATATTTTGGGGTATCTTTCAATTTGATGGAGAGAATATTTGTTGATTTCATGAAGGTATGCCACTTAATCTAATCACACTGTGTGAATGCGAATCATAATAGGAATAATTCATGTGGAAGCTTCCTAAATAGTTGCAGACTTAAAATCATTTTCATTGAGAAATAAAACAAAATTTACAGTCAAAAAGAATGTACGAATGTCTATGGACTTATCTAAAAAAAAATATTTGAAATAATATTGTGTGAAGTTTTAATCTTTCGCTTATTATATGAGTTTTGGCCATAAAACAACCCGGTGGCGATGCGGTTCAAAACGCAGGCCTCCAGTTCACGAGCCGAGCGCCTATACCACTAGGCCACCGAGGTAGTCATACACAAAGGTAATGTTTATCATTACAAGCTATGTTTTACATTTGATCAAAATAATTTTTGACAAATTAATAAAAGTTTACACAAGAAACAGTTCTGTGATTTGAGAAAATAATTTTCAAAGTTTTTACATTAAATCGAAATTATTTCCACCAAAATATGGCCATTTTTCATCCAATCAAAATATCTTTGCAAGACTGGGTCGCCAGAGATGATACATGTGCAATTTGTTTTAAGGTGGAAGAGGACAATAGCGTTTTTTGAGATAAGCGCATAAAGATTGATATTTATGGAAACTTTGTCTCAGCGCAATGTATATTTTTTAACGTTCAATTCAGAATTTACGTTACCATGACGTCGTTAAAATGACGATTTCGCGCTTTTTTTTCACAAATAACCCTCTACCTTTTTAAACGCGTACCGTGATGTGATCGTATTTAAGACGATGCAATTCAATGGAAAACACCAAAATGACAAAACATAAATTGTGAACATTGACATGCAATCAGGAAATACTAATATTCAACGATAGAACCACGTGATTGAATCAAAGTTAAATTTCCATAAATTTGCGGCACGAAAAAATAGCATCAAACTCATTTTTCAAAAAAAATCCCCAATGAAATTTGTTTGAAGATTGATATTTCTTTTTCTTATTTCCGTTTCATATGCTCGCATCTTAATGTGACGTTCACCGTACGGAATTTCTACAATTGGGGATCACAATTTATTACCCTTACGTCGAAATTTGGAAAAAGACAAACGCAGAACGTCAAAAAAAAATCTTTTGAAATACTTCACTAAAAGTATTTTAAAGATTTCTGTATATAGAAAAAGTAACTGTCGAAAAGATTTTTCATTTTTTATAAACATTCATTGAGATTTTTCCATTTTATTTGAAATGATATCACTGCATCCACAAATAGTGTTTTAACGTGCTAATTAATAGTAACGTCATAACGTCGAGCTTGCCATAAAAACTTGCAAAAATCAGTGTTCATTTACAGCGACGTCGACGTAATTCTTACTGAGGTCATATATCATCAACACTTGTGTTAGGTAAATTCATGTGTACCGCGAAGTTCTCGGAATATTAGAATGAAATTTTGAGGGCCTTTTCCTTGAGGACTATAAAATACGTCCGGGAATTTTGGGCTTTTTATACTGATAGATCGCAAAATTCATCAAAAATAAAGATAGAAAATTAATTTGAACGACAATGTCATAGATTTAACGTCAAATTGTCAACCTTTAAATCTAGACTATAAAGAATCTGTGCGGTGAAAGTTTTTAAAACTTTTCCGGTTAACCAGACTAGAATTTACTATCAAAATTTGAAAACAATTCATCGGGCAAATTTTGTAAAATTTTGTTAAAAGCGAGATTATTGGAAGAGTAAAATCGATCAACTATCATGTCTATATATTTAGATTCAAAGACTTTTATATAGCATTCGGGTTATGACCATTTATTAAGCTTCATTTTAGTGCGATTTACAGAACGAAAATGTCTTGAATCAAATCGCACTGCGAATTTAAATGGGAATAGGGTCTTTTGTAGAAAGCGCGCCAAATCGTGAATTTTACGACGTCATGGTAACGTTATTTCTAAATTAAAAAACAAACAAGAGGACCATGACTGTCCTATATCGCTCACCTGTGTATTTTGTCTAAATTAACTAGTATCAAATTTTCCAGCAAAAGTTGTAATTGTACTTTAAAGACTTTTGGTCTCTATAGAGTGTAAAAAGAAAATTATCATGAAAGCTCCTTTCTCCCGTTACATGACACAGATCCTTCCAATTTTCAAAGGATTCATCCTTGTGACTTGACAAACATTCAGACCAAGTTTCATGAAGATTAGACCATATGTGTGTCCTCTTGAGCTTCAAGATGAAAAATGTCATTAAGAAACCCCTTTCCCCGTGATATGATATGGATCCTTCCCATTTTCGATAAGGTTCATCCTTGTGACCTTACAATCTTTCTGACCAAGTTTCATGAAGATTGGACCATATTTGTGGCATCTACAGCATAAACAAGAAAATTGTAATTAAGGCCCCTTTTCCTGTGATATGACACAGATCCTTCCCATTTTCAATAGGGTTCATCCTTGCGACCTTACAATTACTCTGACCAAGTTTCATGAATATTGGACTATATTTGTGGCTTCTAGAGTGTAAACAAGAAAATTGTCATTTAGGCCCCTTTTCCCTTGATATGACACAGATCCTTCCCATTTTCAATAGGGTTAATCCTTGTGACCTTACAATCATTCTGACCAAGTTTCATGATGATTGGTTCATATTTGTGGCCTCTAGAGCGTAAACAAGAAATTTGTCATTAAGACCCCTCTTCCCGTGATATGACACAGATCCTTCCCATTTTCAATAGGGTTAATCCTTGTGACCTGAAAATCATTCTGGCCAAGTTTCATGATGATTGGTTCACATCTGTGGCCTCTAGAGCGTAAACAAGAAAATTTTCATTAAGGCCCCTTTTCCTGTGATATGACACAGATCCTTCCCATTTTCAATAGAGTTCATCCTTGCGACCTAACAATTACTCTGACCAAGTTTCATGAAGATTGGACCATATTTTTGGCTTCTAGAGTGTAAACAAGAAAATTGTCATTTAGGCCCCTTTTCCCTTGATATGGCACGGAGTTTTCCCATTTTCAATAGGGTTTATCCTTGTGACCTGATGGTTAATCTGACCAAGTTTCATGATAATTGGTTAATATTTGTGGCCTCTAAAGCGTAAACAAGAAATTTGTCATTAAGACCCCTTTTCCCGTGATATGATACAGATCATTCCCATTTTCAATAGGGTTAATTCTTGTGACCTGACAATCATTCTGGCCAAGTTTCATAATGATTGGTTCATATTTGTGGCCTCTAGAGCGTAAACAAGAAAATTGTCATTAAGGCCCCTTTTCATCCTTGCGGCCTAACAATTACTCTGACCAAGTTTCATGAAGATTGGACCATATTTGTGGCTTCTAGAGTGTAAACAAGAAAAGTGTCATTTAGGCCCCTTTTCCCTTGATATGGCACGGATTTTTTCCCATTTTCAATATGGTTCATCCTTGTGACCTGATGGTTAATCTGGCCAAGTTTCATGATGATTGGTTAATATTTGTGGCCTCTAGAGTGTAAACACTTAAATTGTTGACGCCTGACGGCGGACGACGGACGACGCACGACACACGACGGACGACGGACATTCAATTATCACAAAAGCTCACCTTGAGCACGATGTGCTCAGGTGAGCTAAAAATATACGCCGTTGAGATCGCATGAACTTAGGGATTACATATTTACCAAAAAGTAATCACTTCTCTCAAACAAGAGGACCAAGATGGTCCTAGATCGCTCACCTGAGTCTCTTTGATCCCTGGGAAATCACATCAATTTAGGCAGATGTCACAGAGGAGATAATTTCTACACAAAACCAAGTTTCGTGAAATTTGGGCAAAAATTGTGGCCACTAGAGTCATGATAGAAAATTATCATTTAGACCCCTTTTCCTGTAATATGCCATGGATCTTTCCCATTTTCAATAGGGTTCATCCTTGTTACCTGACCAATATTCGGACCAAGTTTCATGAAGATTGGATCGTATTTGTGTCCTCTAGGGTGTAAACACTTAAATTGTTGACGCCGGACGATAGACGACAGACGACGGATATTCAATGATCACAAATGCTCAACTTGAGCACGATGTGCTCAGGTGAGCTAAAAAAGCTATTGTCATCTTCAACCTTAAATCAGCATTATAATTTACGTGAAAATTGACTTTTTACCACATATATGAAATAGCCATGATTTCATTCGATATATATTTCCAGAACAAATCTTAAAAGGGTCAGGGATCAATCTTGTGAAATTAGATTGATATTCTTCAAGCAGTTTCGAGGAAACGTTTTGAAAGTAAGATTACGCACGAATAGACTAGACTCACAGCAAACACAAAGCCATGACAATAGCCAAAGATGTCGTCCTCCAGTGGAGCTGATATACTATGTCGTGCAGAATTATCGCCGTATAGTTTGAAAAGGCATTAGACAACATGTTGTCAAATAGAAATGTCGACCATAGTCAGGCTGTGCCGACTGCTCTGGCTTATTTTCTGAATCTATAATAATTATTCTTGATTATTCTATTTACTCAAGAAGAAGTTTTAAAATGGGACTTCCGATTGGACTGTAATTAAA
This sequence comes from Fragum whitleyi, assembly GCA_948146395.1. NCBI lineage: Eukaryota > Metazoa > Mollusca > Bivalvia > Cardiida > Cardiidae > Fragum > Fragum whitleyi. The sequence goes on along the minus strand of OX411548.1, from coordinate 41,060,446 downwards.
TCCATTTCTTATCTTTCAAATATTTATTAAACGGAATTCTAAAATGGAGCTTTTTCCCTTGACAGATCACAATTCAGAAACTCTATTTTCCGCAAAAAGTTCAACGACTCAAAAATATAATCGACAAAATGGTTATCAAATTTTCTCATAGAACAATCTTTTGCTCGTATAATAGCATAAGTAACAGAGAAATAAGACAGTGGTAAGGAAAAACACAACGACTTTAAAGAAGTTAACATACCATGTTTAACTGTATCCCGTCCTTTATCTTGTTTGATTTTAACACATTTAATTATAGATCAACTCATTACACTTTATTCAGAAGTCAACTTCACTAATAGACACATGACTGTTCATACAGCCGTTCGTTTGTACTCGTGACGTCAGTGATAGATAAATCATGTGGTGGCCATTTCTGGGGTCCACTTTGCTCAACTCCTTACGAAAAAAAAAACGTAAGTCAAAATCACAAATTGTACCTAGTGTTTACATTCATTGTTAGTTTTTGACTTGCAATATCTCATTGAAAACGTCTTTAGAAGACGATTCGACTGGGAAGATGCATAGCAGAAATCCATATTAAATTACAACTTTAGTAGCAATTTAAAATTTTGACTAACGCTAAAAATGATCATAAGATGTTTAGTAAAACAGGCCCCTGCAGGCGCGAAATTCGACATAGTAGTACCGTGATCAACCGAAAATGATCGAATTTAAGAGAAATTTCAGAAAATAATACCTGGATATAACGAAATTTCTACCTGTAAACATATTTTATTTCCCATCAATTAACAACTGCCTTCATTGCATCTATATTTATAGTATCAAATATGGTTAAAGACATAGCTTGACTACTAAGGTTTAAAACTTCCTTCGTATCAAAACTCAACTCGGTGATGATTATGTTTCTATTTATAGATAACAGAAATATGGTCGTTGTAGGGCGAGCAAAACAGCGTAACTCCAACTTATTCAGCTGTTGTCTCAATGTCTTTGTTGTCCACCTACGGGGTTTGAGCTAGCCCATGAAATTAAAGAGTCACTGACAACTTGATCAGGGGATGATTTAATCTTTTAGCACCTTCAAGGCCTCTATATCCAGGTTCTATATAAATGCATGTATATCAAACTGATAAATAAAGTGTATATTTTTCATGTGAATTCATTTTATAAGCCCAGCCCAGCTTGCTCAGTCGTAACATATTGTACTGTCAAAACAAGCTGGAAAAATGGAATTAACACTATTTTATTACTTTTATTCAAAATCATTCAAAACCCGATCATCTCACTCATTCAATTTTATTGAAAGGAGATCATACAATATCACTAATTTTGTTCATTTTGAACGAAAAAAGCGAAATTATATTATCATCATTCCCGATTATTCTACTCATTCGATTTCATTTCAAAATCATTCCAAAATATCCACCCTGTCAATTTCACGAAGAACTTAACTGTTCAGCTTATCAGGATTAGTATATTTCATGTATCGTAAGAATTGTACAAGAATATAGGCTGTAAATTAACTTTTAGATAAGGCTGTTGTAATTGTGGTAATCATTTTGGAAAAGAGAAATTCTGATTGCTAGTACAGTCGAGCTCGAGTGACCTCTTCTATTACAGTCGGTTACATCGTGATATTAATTTAACCCAATCAAAACCATTCTTAATGGCTCACTCAGCGCTCCATTCATTTTTTCCACTCACTCACTCAAACCACCCCAAAACGCTCCAAAAATCAACTCATAGATAGGATCAACAACTACATTCAAAATAAATATAGATAGAAAAAACTATGATTTCCCTGTCTGAGTTGAATTTTGTAAGCGTCTGATTGAATCGCATAGACAAAAAAGGTTATTTAAAGTGACTTGTATACATATTTTATTAAAGGGAGGTAATAAATATAGCTAATTTTGTTCATCTTGAAAAAAATAGCGAAATTGGATTACCTGCCTTTTGTTTGACTCAAATCTCACTCATCACACTAATTCATTTCATTCCAAAATCATTCATCTTGTCAATTTCACGATGTTGCTAACTGTAATCGTACGTTTCACGTCGGTGTCATCTTATTTATTTGTTAAAATCTATTAAATATGATAATATATCAATTATCATTTATGTTATATATTCAATTTCAACTTTTGTTTCTGTTCGTATTCTCTACACTGACAATATTTCTTTAATTTAAACACGTCTATACAGTCAGACTGGTGACCGTACACATTTATCCTACTAATATCACCAACAACTTTATAACTGTCATACACGGTATCCAGTCTAACCGTGGCTTCAAACAGGGCGTTACCTGGCACCGTCTCAATCACGACCTGGATGTCTTCGAGAGGCTTCGTCCTATGGCCAAACACAACACTCATATTCTTTAACTCGTTCTGACTTTTGACGAATTTCAAAACATCGTCAGATTCAACTAGTCGGGTTGCTTCTCTTATTGTGTATAGAGACAATTGTTCACAAATAGTGCTGTAGTTTTTTAAAGCATGAATAATTTCCGAAAGAAGCACCATGCTTGCTTTCACTACGACGTCTTCCTGTAAATCTAGTTTTTCGTGATGTAAGCAAGTGCACCAATGGGGCAACACTCCTGCTGTATCACATGATCTCATTAACGGAATTTCCCGAAACCAACTTGCTCCCCTAGAATTAATATCTGTCGTCTTTTGTTTACCATTAAAGTACAAGATATCTTTTAGAGTCTCATAAACATCGAATGGAGTAGAAAGTCGGTGTTGGTTTGTGTTTAGATTTTTATTGAGATTTGGATATGCCTTCCTCAACCAATCTGGTACTATAAGGTACATAAATGGTAGACGTTCTTCCAGTTTACCGATATACGACTCGCGGATTTTACCGAATCGCATTCCATGATCACTGTAAAAGAATACAATCGTATTGCGTAATATGTCTTTCTCATATAATCGTTTGAAGAATTTATAGTAGGGTTCATCCGCAGCCCCTGCACTATTGACGTCATCGTGTGACAGCCTCGTTATGAAGGTAAATGCGAAATATGGTTCATATTTAAATGTTTCTAAGAACTTATATTTGTAATCTAAAACGATATCTGTCTCAAGTCGATCTTGAAAGCAATGATGATTATTATACCATAAGTTTTCTTTCATTTCCATGGCAATACTCATCGGGCGGTTGAAGTAGTCGGCAGGTGGCTTTATAAATCCTGCTTTCAAGAAATCAAAAATGGCGATATCTGGTGCGTCCTCGGCGTAAAAAGTTCTATATCCTTTTTGAGCAAACTCTTTCCAAATAAAATTGAAATCGTCGAATGGAACATTTGCCTTGCTTTCATCCCAAGGCATTTCAGCGACGAATTTTCCCAGGGTCATTGGAACTATATTGATGAAGGTATTATCAGCAACTTTATTATAACCCATCATATCAATGGCTCCAAGTTTATCTATCAGGAATTGTCTTGTTTTGACCATCTGTCGTATAAAGCTGAGTCTAGATACAGAGTCCATTCCTAACATAATGACATTCAATGGTTCCGTTATCTTGTCTTCTAACGCATGACGGATAAAACGATTTCGTAGCTCATCTCCAGCCGTTTTATTTGGTTGAATAAATCCATGAAAATTAATGTAAACGCTTTTGTCTTCAAGATTATAGCACGTGACCTTTATAAAGTCATGAGACACGTCAATACTTTCGTTGAATGGTTCACTTTCTTCCAGATATCTAAGATAGTTATTATTTGTCGGCTCGTACTTTGGTCTGACTAAAGGATTGTACGTACAATAACTAATATTTCCATGAAACGGGGGTAGGTCAGCTGCAGTCCAGTTCACTTTAAGAGTCAACCCGTCTTCATACGTGAGAGATGCGTTATTCGGGCATACCCGACTTCCTGTTTTCGTAACGATGTGACGTATTGATATATCATACGGATCCACTTCCGGTATACGACATAACGGTGTGTCGACCAGAAAAGCACCATGGTGTTTTATTTCGGGGATTCTTGGTAGTTTTGGTGCCTGTTTGGAAACAAAGTTCGTTGAGACGTCTCTTAACAAATATATAGCCAAACACACAGCTACCACCAGTAGAAGTTTTCTCTTAACCTTTCTCAGTAACCAAGTCATCTTGTTGTCTCCTGAAAAAAATGCAATAACGTGTTATTGATAATAAATAATTTGAACAATACGTTTAATAGATTAAATAAATAAAAAAAACTGAATAAATAAAGTAGCAAATAAAGAAACAAACGAATGAATAATATGAGCCTGTGCGTGAGATTTCAAACAATATTACATATGCGCAAAGCAAAGGCTCTGGCCAGTCTGTGCATCCGCACAGTCTTTCCAGAGTCTTTACTATGCGTTTTGTAGATAGATAAGGCCCCAAGGTATCTATAGACCATCAGGTAACTTTATATTTACAGTTAACTGCTTTCTATGCTACTCAATATTTGCATCTTACTAAAATTGTTTGAATGTCACGCATAGGTTCATATGACAGTCAGGCGATAAAGATCCATCCGGAAAATGTGTAAACTGAATATTTAAGAAAGAGGATTGGTTCCAGAATTTCAAAAATACTTTCACGATAAAGTGGATTAAGAACACGAACAAAAGTGAAAAACTCAGTCTGCGCCATCCGCTATCTGTCGGTCAGGCGTCTTCACTTTAAGCACAACCAAGATGGTCTCGTCAAGTTTTGCCTGACGCGTCAAAAAATCATTGGTTGGTAATAACTCATTAATAATAAGTCTTAATCATAATCATTAGACAAATTGTGATTACTCTTTTAAACTGGTCGCACAGTATATGCATTCATACGGTGATATAGGGCTGGGGAATCGGTTGGGGGGGAGGGGTCCCAAGACACTCCTCTTTTGTATTTCGGCAAAATCATTGTAAGCAAGTCGGAAAAGCAAGTCGGAAAATTTGTAAAATCAAAGAATTTTTTGGGCAGAGGGTGGGGAAAATATCGAATGTACAGCTATGTTGAAGCCGTATTTAACCTCTTTGCTCATCCACTTGGAATTATAATAAGTTAATTAAATTTTCATATGAGATGGAATTTTAGATCAGCCCACGCCTTACTCTCAAAATCCGAACCATTATATATATGTGACACGTCACGCAAAAAAGGACCATCTCGGAATTTCGGAAAAATAAATATTTAGATAAGATATTGGTTCTAGAACAGGCCAATCAGAGGTCGCATTTCAAAAAAAAACTTTTAAAGGAATGTATAATTATTATTCTAGATTCAGAAAAAAGTAGAGTACGAAAAGTATCGACCCTTGTCAGTCTGCGCAAACCGCGCAGTCTAACAAGAGTCGACATTTAACGCACTTCTAAGATCATCACTTTTCGCTTGACGGGTCACATACGTAATAGTTCTGTACATAGCCACAGTGACCACAAAAATAAGACTGGTCCGAGATTTAAAGAGGATGTATAGGATGTCTCATAATTAAAGACAAGTTTTTCAGTTCGTAGAAAAAAGGTGACAGGACAGGAGATTTTTTTTCTCTATTCTTGCGTTGTCTTACAAGTAGGGTATTATTTCTTTAGGTACAAATTTCCGTCTCCGGAATGCGATTCTATTTCAGACTGAATAAGGAATAAACTAAGTACACAACGTCCGAATTCTCACAAGGTGTCAGGTGATTTGAAGTGAGGTAGAAAATATTGTTGAAAAGAGAAAAATTGTTAGCAACAAGGATTTTTTCCACAATATTTTCACATACTTAATGTTAAGTTTTTATATTCGGTTTTAAGAATAAATATTAGGGCCTGCACAAGCACGGGTTGATATGAAAATGTAAACAATCTAGTCATTGAGAAAGTCATAGGAAAGATTAACGTACAGAGTAAACTGTTCGGTATATTGCTGTGATATGATTTTAGTGTTCTACTGTCTTTGACATTTCCAGAAATTCTTAAAAAATCATGAAGTTCTAGTTATAAGCTGAGCCCTTTACAAAAAGAAATAGTACACTTACCTTGTATGACGTACATAGAACGAATCCTTGTTATCTATTGACAAAGGAACCGAACGCTGCCTGGAAAATTGTGTTTACACACGCTGACTAATAAACATGCTGCGAGCAGACATGATACACCCGCCGGCTGGGGCTTATCAGCTAGGTAAATCTACACAATATAGACTCCCGATGTTCTGATTAAAGTATGTATGCCTATCACCAGTCAATAGATTGACGAAGTATATATCATTGTTTATATTTATTTCATCAAATATTTATTATTTACCATTGTTGTACCTTGAAAGTTTTTTCCCCTAAGTAACAAGAAGGAAGGGAAAATAATGGGATAAAAAGTTCAGTGATAGTCACTTGAGTTATGTCCCTTTTATTCCTACACGCACACAGGGAAAGGCTTTAAATTTAAGGTCAGTGCCGCAGTGTTCAAGGAAATCATGTGTAAATGACAATATAATTTTAAAAAAAAGAAATAAACTTCACTTCTTTAAAAATGAAACAATTTTTATTCATAAAACAAGAAAGATTATGTGTTGTTTTTTTTCAAAAAGATTGAGATCCTTTCACACCTGTTTACGTTACCATTTTTTCTTGAACCGAAATTTTAATGCACTGAAAAAGAAAAGACTAAATGAAAACATTGAGAAAAAAGGAGAAGTTGCTAATTCCATTTTTCTTACACAAAGTGAGTTAACTACTGAAAATTCTTTGAAATTGGATTAGTCCAAAATTGATTACTGTGTATAATCTGGGTAAGAAAGCGGAAAATCCTTAGTGACATCATTTGGGCAGGTTTTACTGGGTAAAATATCTTAATATCATTTATAGTCTTTTTGATTTATACATGAACCGAAATTCTCAGAATCGAATATATGAAACGTATTTTTCTTGTCGTATTTATGTTTTCGATCTAATACCATGAAGAATTTTGTTTTTCAGATTTTTTGAATATAAAATAATGATTTTGTCCGTCCGTATACATGCAAACTCTCAGCCTTTCATACCCTCTTGTGTCTGTTTTAAGCGGAACAGCGAATCGTCTTGGCTCCAAAAGTAGTTCTGATTTGCGAAGGGGCCGAGTCAAAAGTGTATGATTTTAAGGGAGTCTAATAAAAGGGAGTAAAAGGAAGTACTTTTGGTAAAATCAATTTTGTCGAAGATATTTTCTTCCTTATGATATCAAATCTGGGAGTATTTTTCGAATTATACACCACTTTGCACGTGTACTTGCGTGCAAAGCGGTGTATATTTGGAAAACTGTTTTCATCGTTTTGCCATCCTGAACGCAGGGCTGGGTTCATTTTCATTTTTTGTTTTTATCTGTCTATAATACTCATTCTAACCTAACATAGTATTTATTTTTCCAAAATACGGCCACAATTGAACACTGCTAGATCCGATTAGGGATGCTTATTCTCAAACAAAATTCCATTGTTTTGTCAGTTTACGTGTCAACCCTCGTTATATGATATAACTAAACTGACTTGGAAAGCATTGCCGGGCGGTCTTTTTTTTATTTCAATTTGCTCGTGAAACATAATCACGGTTGTCTTTTGCAGTGGGAGGAAAGAAAATCTCCCTGTCAAAGAATGCTTGTTTCAGACTTTTCCTCCTTGACGATGCACTTGATTGTCATCATGTATTTATCACCCTCCCTTTTCCATTTCATTCCTATAAAGTACACGCACAAAATATAGGGCGGACAGCAGCTTCAGGTTAAGTGAAGATCAGTAACGTCTCCGTGTTTTTGGTGTTTTTCTGTGTTGGTTCAAGTACGAAACATCACAACCAAATAATAGACATATTTTTTTCTTTATTTAGGTGATAATTTATCTAATAAATATGATATATACTTTCTACTTATTTTTCAGGTTGAAACAAATAACCCACACAAACCATTAATTAGTGACCTTGGAATTTTATCGCGCCTAAAAATGAGTATGTTTCTTTTATTATTATCTTAATCATCTGTAAGTCCGGTCCCAGTTAAAAGTGACCATACTGTCATATCTTACGTGCTCGTCTTAATAGACATGTGCGAAGTAAGTGTGAAAACGGAAACCGAGACCGAAAACGGTTTAAATTGGGGGACCGTATCAAAATGTGCGAAATAAACGAAAGCCGGGTTTTGACTCTATGTAAGCATTTTGAAAGGTTGTTTTTGCATAATTCTTCAGTAAATTAGTATGAAAACCTCTAACGCTTTCACATCATCTAAGCACATGTACATTACTTCTAAATAAATGAATAGCCTAGTTCTTTTTATGTTCGACTATGGCTACTCAACTTAACTCATTAACTGGTTTACTAAGGAGACTTGTCTTACCAACTTGGCCTATACCTAAGAAAAACCTAAGAAAATATCTTTAAAAGATGAACATGTACAGTATCATTAAAGCATAAATCCAGACCCTAAATAGAAGAATAGCATAGATAGGTGTCTGAAAACTACCCAGGGTTCAGATGCAAGAACGTTATGGAACGTTCAAAAATTGTAACCCACTTTGCTTTTGAGTAAATATCCTTATCAGAGTAACATTTCTAAAATGATTCGTTGACGTGTCCATCCTGAATAATAATCTTTTCTTTATTCAAAAAACTTTAGATTGTTAATCAACGACTGAAAAATCTTAATTTTTTAGACTGATTCGTTTTTAGAGTATTAATTGTATCCTTACAAATATATATCTAAATATAGCGTTTATTGTACCGCGCTAATTTTTCTCATCTTATTTCCGCCTAACGAAATGCACGATTTTGATGTGTGTGTATTTCCGTTTATTTACCGTCGCTACCGTAGCACATGCCAATATGAGCGACGCCCCCAGGAGACGGTTAGTTGTTACGGGGGATAGTGCAAGGATACATTACGAAACTACTGCTGAGATCCGCCATGGTTCTTTAACGTGCTCGGTGTGAAGCACCGTCTCACGGGGCCTCGGTTTAACGTTTCATCCGAAAGACAATTAGTTTTTATTAGTGTACCAGCCCGGGAATCGAACCCACGCCGCCGAACTTTCGAATCTGGTGCTCTACCAACTGAGCTAATCGGGCTAGTTTGTTCGATACCCATCCGCCTTAAATACATCCGAGGTTACAGTTGCAGTTAACGGAAATTGCCGATGGATGTTGCGAATGTCTCGTATCCACTACCTTTTACAAGATTATCTCGAACAACAACGATATAAACTGACGTTAACCGATTCTTTTTTTATAGGCATTTAACATCATGATATATATGGCTTTACAACCTTTTTGAAATTGAAACAATTCGTTAAGTGTTCTTTGGGGTATCACGGATAATTTCTCTATTTTTTAGACTACACAACTTACATGACTTTTTGAATGACGTTTTTTTCTTCTTTGAATTAAACCCCTATTTAAAATGAGATATTTTTATTATTTATTATTGTTTTAATCGTGTACATATAAATACAAAACAGTACAATATCTAAAAATACATCTATACACGACCATTCTAAAAAGGATTATAGATGAGGCTAAATAAAAACATAGTCATATACAAATTCAACTTTAACAAGTATTTAAGAAATGAAATTCGTTATTGAAAGATGTGATTTTCCTTTTTTACAAGTGTTCAAAATAGAGATTGATAATTTAGATTTAAACATTTTTGTTATTCTTTTCTTTTTATTATTATTAAAATCTATTTTTTCTAAGTGCTCAAAAAAGAGATCGAACATTTAAATTAAAACATTATTATTATTTTTTTTATTATTATTAAAATCTCTAAAATAGGAGTTTATTATTTTTTTTCAAGTGTTTAAAATCAAATCTAAAATTTTCTTAATATTACTTTTCATTTTTATCATAATAATCAAAAGCAATAATAATACAGTAAGGTTGAAACAACGAACCTCGTATCGCATCATCGTATCATTGTATCGCAAATCTAGTCATCAGTATGTGGCAACGGCCAATAACTATGGTTTCTTTATGCTAGAATGTTCTCTCTTGTGAAACATTTTCCTGTATTTTTATAATCGAAAATTAATGCCAAAGGCTCAATCCCGTCAGTTCACTGGCCATGCTTTAATTGTTTCTTTCAGTCTTATTTCACCGATCAATGATTTCTGCATCCCAAAAAACGTATAGACGGGGGCTTAAGGAAAAGACAAAATTGCAATTTAAGCGCCAACCTTCCAATCTCGAACAGTTTCCAACTTAGGCACCCAATCTCAAATTAATTTTTACGGGTATGTTTTATTCAAAATTTTTTGTAAAATTGCTATAGCTGAACGAATCATATACTGGATGACATGATTTTAAAAAAGCTGCCAAACCAATTGGTTGCCCTTTAAGTAAAGAGTACCCAATACATTATCTAGACTGCGATGTGTAACAAGCATTACTTATAGCTAAAGCTAGTGTTACATAAACGCTTCGGTGATGCGTCGTTGACGTCGTTTTGTAGAATCGGTCATAAAATCGACTCCTAATCGCTGCCTAGGGATTGATCGGTGCACCGCCGACTCAAGAGTGGATTTGTCTAAGATGAGCGACGCGCCGTAGAGTTTTATCTGAAAATTAAAACCTGTCGATTAGTCGTCTGTAGATTAGAAGAAAACTATATTGTGTCGACGACTAACCGCCGGAGATCACCCAAACTACGGATGATCGTGGACCGGGCACCGCCCGATTTTGTACACATCGTAGAAGTGTATTCTGACCCTTCACTTCCGTTTGGTGTAGGCGATGAATCGCCGGCGCATCGCCGACAAGTGACTACATCTCGCCAACGTTTAAGAATAAACATCTAAATTTCCAGTATAAATTCCGTCAAGAACCTGACTTGCATGTATGCGTTACAAGATGATAGGAAAACTGATGAGGTCCAACTTTGTTGCGGACAACATAATTATTGAGACATTTGCTGTAGAAAAATAAACGATTAAGTGTAAATTAGTATATTCGTGAAAAAATTATATATAAAATATTTCCTTTTCCGTACACGTTATCTAGTGCAAAGATGCACAAATACGACAGATTGTTACATAGCAAATAGAAACAGACTTTGGAGAACAACGCCGCGTTATTCTCTAAATTTTGTTTCTATTTGCGGTAAAAATTAAGGCAATTGTTAAGTTTTTGAAGATTCGCTGAAGGTACAGTTAGTTTCTTTGAAATTTACCAATAGGCCTACAGCGTGTATAAGTATCATATGGTCATTGTATTTTGCGTTTCAAGTGAAAGAAATCCTGCAGCAAAGGCCGTATAACTGTAATACGCATGTACCTCATATGTTAGAGAGTAAATTAGACGAATCGAACAGACAAAAGAACAAACAAATTGACAAAAAAATGGAGAGACGGACATCAATTAACCTTCTTGATCCGTTATATAGGTGCGGGATGACTTTGAAGACGTGCTTTCTTCAATCATGTTATTATGGTGTTTCGTTAATTTTGATACGACCCCTTTTATTCCGTGTTCGGGTTTCCTTTTCGGGTTTCCGTTCTCCTTCGCACATGTCTAATATGAAATATCCAAAGCGCATGAAAAAATTCTCTTTCTTTCTTGTTTCCCGGGGTAAAATTGATACGCTGTTTGCGTCGTTTTCTCATCCTGAACGCAGGGCTGTTTGCGAATTATACCCCGTTTTGCACATGCACTTGTGTGCAAAGCGCTGTAGAATTGGCAAACAGTTTACACCGTTTTGTCATCCTGATAGCAGGGCAGTATCGTGTTCAGGAAAATAAAACGATGCAAAGAGTTTGCCGATTATACCCTGCTTTGCGCGTGCACCTGCCTGAAAAGCGGGGTATGAATGGAAAGCTGTTTGCGATGTGTTCTCATCCTGAACGCAGGGCTGTTTGCGAATTATACCCCGTTTTGCACATGCACTTGCATGCAAAGCGGGGTATAATTGGCAAACAGTTTGAACCGTTTTGTCACCCTGAACGCGGGGCAGATTAAAACTTTTAAATAATATATATCTAAACCCTTAATCTACTGAATTCAAATTTAAAAAAAAGAATACCAGTTTTCGGCCATTTCCACCGTCCGAAAAATTCAAATAATAAAAAGGTTTAAGGTTTTGTGTAAAGAAGTACAGTTAACAACATCGTAAAATTGACAAGATGAAAGATTTTGGAATGAAAATAAATGAGTGAGTTTTGAAGGGAGGTAATCCATTTCCGCTAATTTTGTTCTTGGTGAACAAAATTAGGGATATTTATTACCTCCCATTAATAAATCATGTACATAAGTTCAATAAATTGCTTCCTATTTAGTAAAGAATTGGGCAGACGCTAACAATTTCAATAATGTCAGTGGAATCTGCGATTTTTTCTAGTTATATTCATTATTAATGTAGCTGTTGATTTTCATCTTTTTAGTAATTTTGGAGCGTTTTTGAATGGTTTGGGAGAGTGTTTGGAATTAATGAATGGAGCGTTGAGTGAGCAATTAAGAAAGGTTTTGATTGAGATGAATGTCAATTTCACGATGTAACTAACTGTAATACATGCTTATATATTGTAAACAGCATGATATTTAAAAATCTGATTGCAACAAAAAACAGTGACATTGTTCAGCGCGTGAACTGCTTTTGTGCAGCCTGATCAGGTTGATAATTTTTACGCAAAACATATGGACAATTTTCATTGACAAATTAAAGCTATCTATCCTTTTACTTTCATTAAATACGAGAAATATCTGAAGATAGAAGACCATACTGATAGGGCAGTAATAAAAGCCACGAAGATTCGTTGGGGGGGATACAAACATTAATTTTCTATTCACTATTTTGGAGTACCCGAGTTTTCGATATTTCTTTGAAAGCCAATTTTCGTGTCATTGTAAAGTCTTTTGTATTTCTCCTTTTCTGCCATTACTTCTTTTAGCTCAGTCTGTAGTTTCATGATCTGGTCATCCTTTTTCTGAACTACAATATCCATATCACGTTTCTTTTTAGCTAGCTCTATTCTATATTTAGAACTTAAGTTCAAGTCGTCCGCTTTGAGTTCTTCATACATTGCAGTCATGGTTTTGATTTTATGTAACAGTTGATTTGGCGCGTTTTGAGGTTTACCGACCATGTGAAGGTCACTGTCTACACTCCGCGAGGATTTTCCTCCTAGCTGAGGTTTACGTTTAAAGTTACCCGGCCACTCTCTGACCAATGGCTTCCCTTCCTTACGAACTATTTTCGGGGATGTATGAATAGTTGGTAAAACACCATTTGGTGTTTGATCGCCATCTTGTGGAACTATTTTGTTAAGATAAAATACACACTCTCCATATTCTCGATTGATTTCATTCACATATGTTTTCAACATTGTAACATTCTCCTTGAGTGATTCCGGATCCTTTGTAGCTTTCTGTAACATTGTCTCCATATCCGATATCCCTTCCATTGTGAACCCGTGAACTTTCTTTTGTAACCGTTTGACCCTTAATTGTTGTCTATATTTCTCAGTTATCGATATTTCCTGTTGAATATATTCTAACAACTCTCTCTCCAAAAGTTTAAGAGACTCTAATATCGTTACTATCGCAATATCACTATCAGGCGGGTTTACTCTGTTAACATTAACTTGAGTTACCTGACCGTTAGAATCACTTTCATGTGTTGGGTGATTATGTAGCTGATGCAGCGCCTGTACCCGACCTTCAAGCCAGTCCCGACACTGCCGAACTATCCGTGTCGAGTGGCGCTTTCCCTCAGATTCCATGTCTAGAACTCTTCGGCGGGATTTCACTAGTTTTTCGATGTCGTCCATTAAATTTGAGAACAATTCTGATGTCTTTTTCGGAACCGTGGGTTGTTTAGCAGACTTTCGGCCTGCTTTTAGCACTTCTTTCATTTTGGCATCACATTCTCTAGTGTGATCTAATATCTCGTTATTTTGTTTGGCAACTGTTTCACAATCCTTGTGTAGTTTATGTATCACAGCTTGACAGCGTTTGAGTTGTTGTTGAGACTTGTTCATAGACTGTTCCACTTTCTTCCAGATCTCAGTTTCGTTAGTTGCGGGTTTTCCCTCGTCGTCGTCTGGAGGCGGTTCTGTTAGGTAGATACCCGCCCTCCGCTCTTCTACAGCGAGAAACTCGCCTACCTGTTTAACTCTACTGGCCAGGTCTATCTGAACTGAAGAGAGAGAGGAGAGAAATAAATGTAGAAGTCCCTCCAATCGTTCAATACGCCAAAATATCAACAGCGATGCTTCTTTTAATATCTATTAGATCGGTTCTAAATTAATCAATAAAGCTGGTATATCCTTGCATCATGTGTAACTTGGTACATGTATTTGATTAAGAAATTGTTAAAAGGTTTTCCACATGTCTCGAGATTTAAGCGATTCTGAATTCGAATTAGATGCTGAATTGTTGATGAATATGTTCGCCTTTCCTTTTGGCACATAGAAATAAATTCATTTTTTTAAGTATTCTGATCCAAATCCATTGATATTCTTTATCTCATTTTAGATTTCCTGGCCTTCTTATACAATCTTTTCCTTTGTCTTATTTTAAAATTTACCCCGTTAGCCAGCAAAGCAGGTTTAAAATACGTAAAGATAATAAAAATGTATCTTTTTGGTATGCGAACTATTTACATGGCTGTTTTGTCATGTACATATTTTGGATTGCTTTTTTCGAGGGCAAGTACATGTACGTATTTGTTTAAGTAATTTAGATAACTATCGATTCGCAGTGATGCCTGTTAAATCCAGTGGAAAGGCTGAAGATTTTGTGACTGGAAAAAACAAAGATTACTCACGTTGACTCAAAATAGCCATTTCCTCCCCTACATCAGTTAGTAGGTTAGCTAGCTTGGTTTGTCCTGAGTGCTGTAGGCAGCCTATAAACTGTACATAAACATCGTTGTTAGTCTTCCGTGATAGTATCTCGAGAAACAATCGGTTCTTATCCTTCACCTCGGTAAACTGCTGTAATGAACAAAGAATAGAAAATTAACTTCGAATTAGTAAAGGTATACATCCACAATTTCAAGTGAGTGACCAAAGGTCAATTTTGTCTATACAGTGTATAGACAAAATTGACCTTTGACCACTCACTCAAACTTGTGGATCTATATATGCAAGTTTACATTTATTTTGACACTACTCGACGTATTGTATGATGGATTTATCTAGATAAAGGGATTTACTTCACGAGGTCCATGTTGTAACCGAAATGAAATATATACACATGTACAGAGAAAATTGCATTTCCACGAAAAAGTAGAAATATTCCCTCATTAAGCAATGAAAAATAAGAAACCTGGCAAAATTTTCATAAACGCTCATTTTGAATGGTCTTTTAAAGAATCGACAGTATCGTTAATTGCAAGAAGACTATATTATGTTTACAAGAAATTCGAGAAATGGGATAAAAACACTACCTGTAACTGCCCGAACTCCGGCATATCGATGACCCCCTTGTCCAGTAGCATCCTTAAGAATTCATCATTTAAGTCCAGCTCACGAACCAGCGTGGCCTTGTGACTAGGAATTCGGGTCTTTAACGAATCCATCTGTTACCTTGGAGTCCTTCTTACCTGTAATAGAATACATAGCTCGATTAATTGTTTGTTTCAGTGTTAGATCATTGTATTATTCATCTTAAATGAACTGGCACTCATTAACTTCCGTTATTGCTCGAGTATTCCCGTAGCGTAACTCAATTTCGTTTCACCTTTTTACTTATATTATTTCACAGACTCTTAAAAAGGCGCGATAGAAGAGTGGTTACAGACGCCTTCCCGTACACCGATAACTTGTTGGATCGAGTTCAATTCCCGACAGAGGCACATTTTATAATCATTGTGATTTTCACTAACATAATGATTTTTTTCTCTCTTTTTTGTTGTTGTTGTTATATTTTTTAAAAAAATACTTTTTTGTTATTATTTTGTCATTAGTCCTTTGTCTACGGTGGCATAGAGGTGACATTTGCACATTTTTTTATTTTCTGGGATTTTCGTTTTTAAAGTTATTTTTTAAAGAATAAAAATAAATGCGAAAACAAAATCCACGATTTTCGTTTTACAAGTGTTTTTTTTAAAGAATAAAAATAAATGCGAAAAACAAAAATCTCGCTATTCGTTCTACAAGTTTTTCTTTTAAAGAATAAAAAAAATGCAAAAAACAAAACCCCTGATTTTCGTTTTACGAGTTTTTTTTTTTTTTTTATTATTATTATGTTAGAAAAAAAGAAAATGCAAAAAACAAAATCCACAACTTTCGTTTTACAAGTTTTCTTTTGTAGAATAAAAAAAAAATGCGATAAACGAAAGTAGGCATCGGCAGTTCTTATTGGATATTAAGTCGTGCTCACGAATTAGTGGGAGATTTTGATTGGTCAAATTATCGCGTGCTCACGACTTAAGTTTTCGTTTTTTGCATTTTTTTATTCAATAGAATAAAACTTGAAAAACGAAAATTGATTTTCGCATTTTTATTTAATCAATGAGTTTATAAAAAAAAAAACGTGTAAAAACGAGGGTTTTGTTTTTAGCATTTTCTTTTATTCTATGGAAAAAAAACTTGAAAAACGAAAATTCCATATTTTTGCAAATTATTATTTTTTTAAGGTTAATTAAAAACATGCAAATGTCACCTCTATGCCACCGTATTTGTCAGATACAATTAATATTTTTTATTCTTACATCATTCATTTTTGATTGTTTGCACCAACCAAGATTACTATATTCTGATCGGAAAAAAGATTTGTTTCATACCTCAATGAACAAAAACATAATAAGTTGTTAGTAAGCTTGTACCAAAAAGAAGTCCCATCAAAGCTCTCATTTGCTTTATAATATTGAATTATAAGATATCATCGGAAGAGAATAGAGTTAAACAGAAATTCGATTGACGTGTTCAAACCCAGTATATGTTTTTAATTTCATACCGTCATAAATTTAAAAAAAATGCCTCTTCATCTCTTAAATATAGGTCAAGATACAGTTCAAAATCTAATATTATTTTCAGTAATTTCAGTGATTTATGGACAGGACTTTGCAATGGTCAAATTGAGGCAAGCGGAAAGACTGTGCCGAATACAAATAGTCTTTTGCAACACTGTCCAAATAAAAAATAAAATAAAATCTGTACTCAAAAAAGTGAAAACCTAAAAAGAAATAGAAATATTTCTGGTCATGGTCCGACTTGAACTCGTGACCTCCCGATTATGGGAACGCACCCTAACCACCACCGCTAAATTTCCGTTTGTACTAGGAGCTGTGATAAATATTCTTAGCTCTTAACCTCGCGAGTATAAGTCTATATTAAGAAACATATTTACCGACTATCAATAGGGGTCAAAAGGAATATTTAATGAGTGCCAGGTCATTGTAGATATATAATATGAATAAAAATATCTAACGAGGTTGGGAGAATTGAAAATTTTCGAGGCTCTGTCGAGACAATTATCAATTCTCACAACCAAGTTAGATATTTTTTTTAATACAATACACTAAGCATGTATTATATTTATCTTATAACCACAATTTGTCAAGTTTTTGTCGATGTTTCTAACCGAAATGCAAGTTTCTAAAAAATAAACGCATTATCTCGTAGTTCTAAAAATAACTATGTGATATCATGGAAAAATCATATGGGATGTTATCACACAGATATTTGTAATGTTATGGGATAAATCCTAATCTTACACATGAGTAGGATAACGTTCAAAGTGACGTCATGATGACGTCATCTTACGCACGCTTTCGCGGATTTTTAACCATCTGAGTGTTCCAAAATTAGGTTTTTAACGCACGAAACTGGTGTTAATGTGAGAAAAGGAATCTGCTACTCAATTTTGTTAGAGACTAATTGATCTTAACCTCGTCAAGGCCCGTTTGATAACATTCCCATTCTAGACTCGATTAAGATTAGCATCATCTTATCATGACGGATCCTATAAATCTTTCATTTCGTGAACAACAAAAGCAATATGTTTGAGATTTTGTTGTTCACGAAATGAAAGATTTATGCATCTTACACAAACGAGTGTTCTATTTCTTTAATGCTAAAATGAGACGAAATGATGCCATTTGGAGGTAAATTTTCTTAAAAACGCATCCGTAGATCGGGAGCATATAGTTAAAGCGGTGTCCGTCTGTCTGTTTTCGAAAACTTAACTTGCAACTAAACATGTTCCTGTAACTTCAACACGATTCGAGTGAAAATGCTTACATTTGACATAAAGATTAATTTCACCGAAACACATCATAAATGAAAAGGTTAAAGTCATCCATCAAGGTCAATGTCAATTATCAAGGTCAAACGGTATAAAATTTCCGTTTTCTGGTGCATTAGTGTTTTTCAAACACACCCTGTCCTGCATGAAATAACGAAAGAAAAGCCTTAAGTCTTACATCGTAATGCGAATGATGACTCGTTTGCTTGACTTTATTTGGAAGAAAGTTGAAAAGATTACCACCCACATGACACAGTTTTCGTCGCATAGCGCCGTCGTCGTGCAAAATCATAGCATATACCTGGTACAGTTTAGTAAAAAAAGTGACCGGTGTAGAAACATGCAAGATGGCGGACGTAAAGAACAATAAATTTCATGTACATTTTAGATCGAAAAAATTTAGGTTAATTTCAATGATGGTGTTGAACAATAGACATTGTGGCCAACATAAGATATCTGATTTTCTTATGTGTTTTCTACACCGGGCACTTTTTTACTACACTGTACCAGGTATACGACTACGTAAATGATGACATTCTACGTATTCCATGTTATTAATCAGAATATCCAAATGAAACTTTTCATATACATGCACACGTACAAGTAAACAACCAATACGTCTTATAGGTAATAGGGTAAATGTATAGCTTATGCATTTTTGGTGTGATCAATGTTATGGACAATAATATTGATTTATTGTATATTTTGAATTGATCATTATCGTCCATAAACTTTCAATAATATTGTCAATCTACGAGATAGACAATGATATCTAACGTGTATGGGCGATAAAAACTAATTTGATTTCTAAATTATTATGACATTATTGTCAAAAAAGTAGAAGATAGAACGTAGAACATAGTTTAAGGTAGTAGACCCGTGATAGTGCTGCAACGTAAAGGAAGTATAGTATTGAACTTCAACAGAGTTAACCAAGATATCCTATTGATTTTCATTAGGAAACCTCGGTCAACATTGTGAAAGTTGAAGAGCTCCGAAATGTTGCGTAACTATTACGGTTTCACTACCTTGATACAAAATATCAAGAAGTTCTTTAACCCCCGAGGATTACACAATATAACAAAATAATACAATACAGTACAATACAACAAATACACGTTTTACTTTCAATATACAGATATGATCAAAAATATGATCCAATCACTGTTAATCTTACTCGGAAGCGAATTTAAGCAAGATGAACGCTGGATAGGAATGAATACTAGCAGTCTTCAATTTTGTCGATTCGAACAAATTATGAAAAATAGTAATATAAATGGGCCACTGTAGAATATTTTAAGTGCTTTTAAGTGTTTATTTTTTCTGCAATTAACAATTAAGGCATCCGTACACGACGTAATTGTTTTATAAACTAGGCCTGCCTGTCCCATTTTCAATATTTAAAGAGTTATACATTTCAATCCACAGCCAATACAATAGAACATTGGTACATGTCGCGGTTTGATATTTAAATTATTTCAATTCAATAGGAAATTCGGATGGCAGATCTAATCGACTGAGTAAACATATCGTTACTAAAAACGAACAGTCTAATCATGTTAAATATAGCACCTTGTGATTAGAAGAGAAATTATAAATAAAGTAATTCGGTAAGGTTTCATAGTGCCTTTAACATTTTTTTTAATTATTTGCTTTCGAAATTAATCTAATCTGTGCGTGACATTTCCAACAATTTCAAATGTGAGCAAAGTAAAGACTCTCGCCAACCTGTGTATATGCAAAGTCTGACCAAGGTCTCAACTGTTGCACTGATAGAAAGATAGGGTCCAAAAGTGTCTTTAGAAAGTCAGGCAAACTTCTAATTATACTACGTGGTAGTCAAGGTTGGTTTATGATGGCCCTTCACGCACATGTCAAATTGTTGGAAATGTCACGCACAGGCCCAATTTGTTCATGTGATACCAGTCCTATGTTCAGGATGCAAAGATGCTTGAAAACGTTTAATAATTGCACCGTTTCTCAAAAGTTTCGTGAACATTTGCATCCTTAAATCAATACAGTTTTAAGGATCCGAATCTCCGTTGTGGCAAGGAGTGAGGTCGAGATTCAAACCAACGACATTCGGCATGTTTATGGACATATATAATACATACTTAGTTGTATGAAATAAAATATCTGACGAGGTTGGGAGAATTGATCATTGTCGAGGCTCTGCCGAGACAATTATCAAATCTCAAAACCGAGTTAGATATTTTTTTCAAACAATACACTAAGTATGTATTATATTTATCTTATAACCTCTATTTGTCTTGTTTTCGTCGATGTTTCTAACTGAAATGCAAGTATTAAAAATAATCATTGTTCTTAAAATGACTATGTGATATCATAAAAAAATATCATATGGGTTGTTATCACGCGGATATTTGTAAAGTTATAAGATAAAATAGTCTATCACTCAAACACCTTAACGTTGTAGAACAAGCCTATTTTGCTCAAATAAAGGGAATACATGTACTCGCATTTTTTGCCGTTCTATAGCCAAAAAACTTGCTGGGTTTCTACAACCTATCCAGATCGTTCTTCACAGGCGGTGAAATATGCATAATCCATTTGGTATAATTTTCTATTTGACACGCCGTTTGATATGCCGCCTACTTCTTCTGAGGGTTCGGCTTAGTTAAACTTTTTTGTGTAATGTTTTAAGCAGTATTAGTTGATCTTGTAGAATTATCAAATAATCCTTAATGTATTAAAACGGGACACCATTATTCCTTGCTAACTACATAGGCTAAAACGAAAATGATGGATGTGCCGAAAATTTGAAATTTGGGGGCTTTGCACACAGCACAATTTGTCACTGATATTCCCTGTATAGTCGAGTTTGGTTGAAAAAAGTGAATGATTATCATTCGGACTGGCGAAAAACATCTCCAACGTACACCAGACAAAGAAATATGAACCCAAAATCATCAGTGGTTGACCAAAACCTCGTAACTACAGCTTGTTTAAGTTGCAGTTACGATGGTCTTGTGGCCGACAGAAAGTAGTATTGCACTGTACTGGTCGCAAGAAGGATCGCTGCGCAGAGCGTAAAATAGATCCGCCGATTCAAGTCTTAACTTCAGTCTTGGCACAGTTATTGCTGAAAAAATTAAACAGAGATTCGTTTTATAGCACGTACCTTCTCAAAAACAAATAATAACTTCCATTTTTCCACGACAATATCCGAAAAAGACCTCGCATTTTTGGTATCAGCTAGTCCAAACTATCGTCAAGGGTGAATTTATTCCATAAAGATTATAAAGTATTCCACTCCGTTTCAAAAGTTAATGGTCTTAAATTATCCCAAATTTACTGACACAAAACCCTGCGTATTCTCTCAATAAATAGACAAGCAGTCTTAAATCTTTGATATTTCCCCTTCTTTTAAAGCCCAATGTAAACACGCCGTTTTTAATTTATCCTGTATATTTCTAAAGCCCAAATGCTTCGCGGCACCATGAAAATAGGCCGATTTTATACGATAATTGATTTTAATCAATTCACATACAGAAAACGCCTTAATCATGAATTTTACACGCCATGGGAAAATGGACTGAATGTGCATTTGTAGCATGATTGAAAAAAAAAAAAAAGAGAAAGCGGGGAAAAACCCAACCACATAAACAACAACAACAACAACAACAAAACTCGACTGTATTTAACAGAGGGAAAATGAGACCTGCTTTCTGGAAAGCAAGCGCTTTTGGTCACAGGGACTCTGCTCATGATAAAATAATCCTTATACAATGATTTGGCTGAAAAAAAAATGGTATATAAATATAGTCTATATTTATATACCATTTTCTTTTCAGCCAAATCATTGTATAAGGCTTATTTATCATGTGCAGAGTCCCTGTGCTTTTGGTCCCTCCAATCTTGAAACAAATGACTTTGGTATCTATGACATATGTTGTTTTTCGAAAATAGGTACACAGGGAGATAGAATGATCATTGAGCATCCCAGAATATACCAAAAGCGATAAGTCTCCACTCTGGTCAGTCTGGGTACTTTGCACAGGCTTCAAATGTGCCTTGTTTGTACTTTTTTTTGCAATTTCCAGGTAATAATGTACATGTATTACTTTCCTTCAATTTCACTCAAAATTTGTTCCTCACACTCATTCAAAATTATTCAAACAATCCCAAAACATTCACCTCGGCAATTTCACGATGCTTCTAGCTGTACCATGATGTGTGTGTATTTCCGTTTATTTATCGTCTCAACCGTAGCACATGCCCATATAAGACGGTTAGTTGTTAGGGGGGATAGTGCAAGGATACATGACGAAACTACTGCTGAGATCCACCATGGTTCTTTAACGTGCTCGGTGTAAAGCACCGTCTCACGGGGCCTCGGTTTAACGTCTCATCCGAAAGACAATTAGGTTTGTTAGTGTGCCAGCCCGGGTTTAAAACCACGCCGTCGAACTTCAATGGTTTTTTAGTTCGGTGCTCAACCAACTGAGCTAATCGGGCTGACCGTGTACCATGTTTAGGGTTTGAGTACCAGTTAAAGTTGGTTATGAGTACCCTCGCTATCTGTATATAGCATATTCCTTAATGCTTTTCGGTAGTTTATCGAGGAATAATTGTAGATTAGCACTTGATAATCTCACCGCAAAAGCAGTGAAATTATCAAAAACTTACACCCTGCTTTTGTGCATTTCATCCTATCTGACGTTATCTATGCAGGGCGAATTAAGTGACGTCAAAATGAACGTTGCATATCAATCACGCGCAAAATGACGTGCTTTACGAAATATGTCCTAGAAATTTTCACATTTTTTTTGTCTCAATTTTGCAATTAAAAAATAGAATAATCGTTTGTTTTTCGAGTAAGATCGATTGATATTTCATTTCGTGAACAACAAAAGCTGTATTTTCTCGTGAAAACATAGCTTTTGTTGTTCACTCAATGAATATAAATCGATCTTACACTGAAACAAACGATTATCCTCTATTTCTCGCTCGTAATTTTTATTTGAGCAAACATCCTTGAAAATATGACATTATGGCATGACTTTGGATAAGTTAAACTTTGCAAAAATATCCCTGTGTAAAGAGAGTCACCATTTACATGCATACTGCTAGACAGTTTCAGTCGCCGAATTCTTATTGGCAGTTTTACTTTTTTTTTAAAAAAATCCAGTTATAGAATTGTCATCAAGAACATACATACAATAAACATACAAGACAGAACTTATCAAAATGTATATATCAAATGGGTATATAATCTAAGATTAAGGAACCGATATAAAATATCAGCATACATATCGAGAGCCAGGGTCAAATCATGATAAATATATGACAGCTATAAAGTGTAATTTGAGGTAAAGCGATATAATTTGTCCATTTGTCAAAGCATGATAATGGCGACCCGAACCACCCAATTGACGCATCTGGGTTACGAGATCTTTGGTTCCTAACCATGTTACTATGCCGTGGTGTCCGTGGTCTAGAGACAGATCGTCGGCCTCTTGACCAAGAGGTTCATCGTTTGATTCCCAGGAGCGGCTTTCTGAGTAAATGTCACGGCTTAGCATGTGACATCCGTAAGCTCGTTCGGAACATCGCTCGGACTTTTCCGTAACTTGAAAAGTACCTCGGACGTAAGTGTAGCAATTTTCGGTCATTTTTAGGTAATTCGGCTCCTGGTGGTACTTCGGTTAATACGCATGAAGAAAATCACATTTTGTTAATTCTTTTCGGTCGTCTTTCGAGATCTTTTAGGCATATTATAATTTGATGACAAAACGCAGCAAGACACTGCGTTTTGTAATCAAATTATGAGATGCCCATTTTTATTCTTTCGTCGATTTTGTTTTATGCAACGTCATCCTTAGCGGGATCATTTATAGTTGTGACGTCATATAAACCCACGCGCAAAACGACGCGCTTTCATGGCTGCGCCCGTATTATTCCCGAGGTCTATTCCGTAGAATCGCCGAAGGTTCCCGATTGCCGTAACCTCTCAAAAAGACATTACAGGTACTCGTGGAAATACATTGGCGAGATACCGCAGAAAATGTTCTAAATGGCGTTAAACCCGGTGAAACAATTAAACACACAATTTATACAGTTTTTACAGAAGTATACAGCATGGTTCGTCTGACTAATCAAATAATGACAGGGTCGCCCTATGACCATCAACCACTATATGTATTATATATAGCTAACGTTAGATCTTTGCATTATCTCGCTGAAAATCTGCCAAATAAGTAGATATTATTAAGTATACTCAGGGTCTCTGATAAAACCCTTTAGTCATCGCAATCGTAAAGGGTAAGGACTTAAATTTACATCTGCATAGAGAATCATTTTTTATTAGATTCAGAAAATGTATTGAAAGCGAAAAGTTTCGAACCTTGTTAGCACACGCAGTCTGCCTATGTGTCGATACTTCTCGCTCTTAATTTATGGTCTCTTTTTGGCTTACGGTTCGTTAGTGTTATACTTTTTAATTGCTTATTAAATTTCTTGAATTGTATTTGCTCGTTAATATAAGTTTCACAACCCAGTAAAAGTAGTTACATAAAAACCGTCCCTGGCTGGTAGCAACCACTGCTTTTTCAGATTTATAGCTCCAAACTTAATTGTCATATGCTGAGTTTCAAAAGAAGTGTTCACTTTCATTTTATGCATTTTCCTTATTATTATAACGTTGAAATAACATTTGAAATTCATGTAGAAATCTCGATGTCATATATATTTTAGATAAAACTCTATAGACTTCGGAACTCATGAACTTTTACAGTGTTGACTGAGGTTTCCTAATGAAAATCATTAGGAAACCTCGGTTAACACAGTTAAAGTTCATTACTTCCGAGACCATGCGAAAATAATACGGGTCCATTACCTTATTAGCAAATTATCTCGAAACAAACAACATTCACCCAAGAGCCTTGTATATGGCGTTAAGATATATCCTCCATACACCTTCTTCTCTTAGGAGAGCAATGAGAAGAAAGTTTCACCCTAGAAATTATCTATCTCCGTACCATAGATAAACATCTCGTATATAAATATGTGACCTGACACGCGAAAAGGGACCATCTGGGAACTCAATAAAATAAATAATTGAAAAAGAGATGGACTCTTGTACAGGTCAATCAGACGTCCCATTTCAAAAACTCTTTCACTGGAAGGTAGATTGATCATTCTAGATTTAGAAAATTTGAGAATATCAAAGAATTTCGACCCTTGTTAGTCTGTGCAGATCGTGAAATCTGACAAGGGTCGATATTTTTCGCACTTCCTTTTTGGTCCCATTACGCTTGATGGCTCACATATGTATATATCGTGGAATTGACAGTGTGGATGATTCTGGAATGGTTTCTGAATGAAAATAAATGAGTGGGAGGAGCGAGTTATGAAAGAAATGAAAGGGGTGGGGTGGGTGGGGTAATACATTGTCGCTAGTTTTCTTCTGTATTTATTTCCTCTCTTTAATACAAACATCTTTATATGTCCTCACGAACCAATCAGACGCTTCAAAACTGTATGATCTGTGTACTAACTATGTCTACCTCTGTCTGTTTTTCCCTGTCTGTATTATAGATTGTTTGTCTGTTTGTCTTTCTATCACCCTGTTCATCTGACAGTCTATCTGTCTGTCTTTCTGCATCTCTCCCAGCTCAGTCTCTGCCTATTTATCTGCCTTTCTGTCCATCTATTTCTCGTCACCAAGTGATTATCGAATGTCCAACAAAATGTCCAGTACTCTGGGCCAACGCGAATTCCCGAATACATGTACAAATATGGATAATAATAGCGTACAAGATTAAATATGGTCAGCTCACCAAATAAAGCAGTCGGGTCAACCCGATTTGTTGGATTAATCTCAAGCCTGTCAATTGAACTGATATCAGAAGAATGTGGAGAGGTTTAAGGTGGGACGTTACAGTTTTGGGGAGACAACTCGCCTAGAAAAAAAAATCGTGAGGGGGCCTTGTTAAAATCAACTTTATATGAAGTTGCGAGTGCACAGTGGAAGGCTTTTTTTTTAAACAATCGTAATTTTGCCAACATACACGCAGGATTGTCCTTCATTCAAAATAAAAACGTTTGCGAAACATTTCAGAAACATAACACTGCTAAGAAAGGTTCACTTTCTAAACGTTTGCAAATGCTTTTGCATCCTGAACTGCAGGGTTTGGCAATTATTACGAGGGACAAAATGAAATCCGGTCATGCGTTCAATATAACGAATCACAAACGATCATCCGAAAAATGGTAGTCTGCATTACCGTGTAAAGTATATCTAATGAGTGTTTCACACTTGTGCTTCGTTATTCCAACGAAGTACGGGCGACGTTGATAGACCTATCACAAGCCATGCATTCAGGATGACAAAACGGAGCAAACGTTTTTGTATAAAACTATCATATAATGGATCTTTACAAAAGGTAGTCATCTTTCAGTTATTTGAACATTGCTTAAAAAGGAGAAAACATATGCCTTTTTTATTTACGACTTCGGTAAAAACTGATACGGGATGACGAATCATATTCCAAAATAATAAGATTTTGCCACTTGGATGTGATTTCTCTCCCTTTCAGTTTACTTTTCTGCACTGTTAACCGTCTGTTCGTTTTTCACTATTCTTTTTTTAAAAAAATTAAAATAATATGTTACTTTTGCCTATAAAGATCCCATTCATTACGTATGTTACACGTTGTAAAAACGGAAAAGGAGACAACGTAGAAAAATGACAATTTAAACCCTCAAGTAATTCATTTCTTCTCTCTAAATTTCCATCTTTATTTGATTCCGTTTATGTGTGTTTGTAAGAGTGAAAACGATAATTTGATAACAATTATTAGTATTCCATCAATAGCTTTGTCAACATTGAATATTTCAATAAGCAATAATTTCAAAAAGCTTTCGTATTATTCGAAGAGCGTATGTATTTGAGAGTTACTGCGTCTGCTCCTTGACCAAGAAGTCCCGAGATCGGGTATAAATACCGGCGATTGTACTTTTTCCTTTATTCGGCCCTGAGACTGTTGAACTCTTCTGTAATCCACCGAATCAAGAGGGATCAATGTAAAATTTAGGAAATTGTTTCCAAACCATTGTAAAATAAATTAGGTTAAAATTATCAACATAATCACAGAATTCTAAAATCTTTAAAATCAATCGAAAGTCATGTTTTCTTTCTTTTTTGTTTCAATTGAGTAATAAACCATCTTATCTTCCGTGGCAACTGAAATGACATATTATATTTATATGTTATTGCCTCATGTCGAAAATGAGTTTATGAAGGAAAACCTCGTGTTTTGATCAGGATAATGGCTGTGCATGTGGGGGATCCAGAGGGAATGGGTCTTTCACTGGGTAATTCGGCAAAACTTTGGTAATGATGTGAAAGAACTACCCCTCCCCCCTTATTTGTAGTTTAAACCCCCTTACAGAAATCCTACAACTGCCATAGGCGTTACCAAGTGCATCAAAATAACAAATGGTTTTTATTGTTGATTGGGAAATCAGGGAACATAACAATGCCTGGACAAAATCAAATTAGAGTTGTAAATTATGGGGGGTACTGTATTTCAAACTTATGAAATTGACTAAATGTGCCTGGATACATATACTTTTCTTTATTAATT
This sequence comes from Fragum whitleyi, assembly GCA_948146395.1. Lineage (NCBI taxonomy): Eukaryota > Metazoa > Mollusca > Bivalvia > Cardiida > Cardiidae > Fragum > Fragum whitleyi. The sequence goes on along the minus strand of OX411548.1, from coordinate 41,032,675 downwards.
TCAGATGTACGATAGTTGGGCTAATTTTCTATTGACATATTTCGAGTTTATTTAATATAAGTGTTTGCTTTTTTGCCTTCAAAAAAAATATTCACTTTTTATCTTTAAGGAGCATTTAAAGCAAAATGCCCACTTGTCACTTATTTATGCCCTTACTAGAAAGTTTATTATATTTTTATGTTTTCCATATCTATGGCTATAAATATATGTTGATTTAGCACACCAGCATTGTGATTGGTCGGTGTAATAAACAGTTTTCTTTGATGTTTTCAAAAACATGGCCACCTTAAGAAAAATGTAAATATTTTCAAAATATGCGTGGAAAGCTATGTTGATATTTTCACTATATCAGTGCATATGAATGCTCTAAAACATACATTTGTTTCGCGGATATCTGGAAATCCCCCGAAACTGTAACGGCCCTCCTTAATTCACCTTTAACTTTTACCATATGTTCATGACAGAGAGAATGAATATTAAATTTTGTCACGGCCCCCCGCCCCCTCCCCCCTCCCCGTAACATGTAAAATAAGTAATACTTATAATGTGGTTTGGCACTATAAAATCACTTTGAATATCAGTATTTCGACATAAGATATTTTTGACGATATACAGAGAATAACATGTTAGAGTCTTAAAATATCAATGTAATTTGGCCGAGGTTTGGAGAATTTATCATGACGAGACTCTGTCGAGTCATGATAATTTATCGCAGGCGAGACTAGATAATATTGGTATTTTCAGACACTTACATGTTATTCTATTTACCATGCAATAAATTCTTAGCGCTTAATTATAATAAACCTTTGAAATCAAAAGAAATTCAGGTGAAAGTGTATTGAAATGGTTTCTAAAAATAGACTGCCTGATATCATGTTATGTTATCAAATAGGTGATTTCAGGCAAATACAGGCTTTATTGCATGATATATTGAAATCTGGAGTGATTTTTTAGTATTAAAAGTATTCCGTGTGATGATATTGTGGTATTATTGTAATATACTGATCTATTGTTCCGTCCCATAGCATATGTTTGGATGTTTTAGTTAGAATCTTTCTTTTTCATCAAAAATAAAATAAAATTATTTAGGACTTAGTAGAATAAGAGGAACAAAAATCGAAAATTTCTACTAAATGAAAATACTTAAAAAGAAAACACTTAATTTATGCACGATAAGTTTATTAAAAAAATCCATCCAGGGATGTTTTTTTGTTATGTTTCATAAGGTCCCTTTTCCGTCAAATTTGGAATATCTGACCTAAATCCGAAATAAACGATGCACGAGATGGCCCGAGCATTATATTAAAACACAATTAAGAAATATCTAATGAAAACAATGGACTCTTAGTTTGTTAACAAGAAACAGACGAACGGGTGCACGCACACGAGAGCGATACTCTTTTCCTCTAAATATATATACAGTCAAACCTGTCTTAGTGGCCACCTGTATTCAGCAAGCAACCTGTATTAAGCAAGCGACCACTGTGTTCCAAAATGAACAAATTGCACTGAAATTGACCTGTATTAAGCAAGCACCTGTCTTAAGCAAGCACTTTTTGAATGTCCCTTGGGTGCTTGCTTAAGACAGGTTTGACTGTAGCTCTTTTATAGAGCTGACAACGAATTTACGGGGTTTCAATAAAACTAATATAGGTTAAAATATACATTTAATTACATTTACATGTATTTGTAGGTACAAAAGTATAAAAAAAAAGTTTTTGTAAAAGTATAAAAATTATCATAAAATAGAATAATCTTGTATGTTTTTTACGTATTTTACACCCATTGCAAATCTTACATAAAATGCAAATCCGTTTTACTGAAAAAGAGGAAGTATGAATACTAGTTATTATGCAAATTTTTATCTGAAGCTTGCTATTCGATCCTAGTGCTATGTAAGGAATGAAGGGGGGAATTAAGATTGGTTTAAACCTATTTATTTTACATCGATTGGGAAACAAGTTCTTACAACTTAGATTAATCCCTCTCGATTCTGCTTCCTGGAAAATTCACCAGTACTCGCGCCGAATATGTGGGCCTATGAAAGAACCAAGATCGATAGCCGCTCCCGGGAATCGAACTCAGGACCTTTGGGTCAATAGGCCGACGCTCTACCCCTAGACCACGGACACCACACGATTAAGATAAAACTTTTGATAAGAGCACCGCCTTCGCGCTCAGCTGTTAAGTGCTGGAAATTGGATAAATTATCTAGGTCGAAAAGAGCACATAATTCGCGTGAGATGCATCTAGAGTTATCCCCCTTGATAGCATAGATTGCTCTTTTATTGTGAACGTGTGTATTAAGTTTCAAATAAATCCCTTCAAACATATGAGAGATATCACAAAATGAAAAATGTTTTCGTACGATAACGACGACGACGACGACGACGACACCAAGGCTATACCAAAACCTCGGGTTTGTCTCCGAAAACAGCTGAGCTAAAATAAAATTATCAAGCTGAAAAACAACATTTTTTAATCAGACGAGATAAAGATTGAACAAGTAACTTCATAGGAATGCGATTTCGAGGAGAAAGTCTTTTCAAAGCTTGTCAATATAGTTACTATTGTATGTTTTTACAAAACATGGAAATGTTGTCATTTACATCTAGCATTTTATAAAACAACCAATCTGGTTCGAACAACTACTTATTTGTGACCCTTCACGCGAAGAGGGACCGTCTGGGAAATTCGTAAAATAAATATTTGAAAAGGAGATTGGTTCTAAAACAAGCCAACCAGAATTTCAAAAATTCTTTCATGGGAAGGTAGATTGGTTATTCTAGATTCCGAAAATAAGTAAAATGCGAAAAGTTTCGACCCTTGTCAGTCTGCGCAATTTGCGCAGTCTGAAAAGGGTCTACACTTTACGTTCTTCCCAGATGGTCCTTTCTCGCGTTTAGGGTCATAATTTTCAAGCAATTTCTTGAAAAGTAAACATGCTCAAGAAACCTTTTCTACACTCAGTGTATTGAGTAACGTTAGTGTATTTTAAAACGGGTAAAGGATATGTTACTTTTTCCAAGAAAGACGACAAGTAGCAATCATGCAAGTATGTACGTATATCAATCAGTTCTAAAGCCATTTTTGGTGAACGAACGTCGTTCACCAGTGTTATATACCATGTCAGGAAAATCCTGTTGGATGTTAATACATTTTAAATAAAGTAGCGCCTCTTAAAATTCAATTTAGTATCTTTAAATAATTTTCTCCGCAAAATCACTTTTATTTTCTATAATGGCATGATACTAGTATTCTTTATCAAGTGAAAATAATGAAAATTCGCCTTGAAAAACACAAAATGATCTTGCAATGTTTATCAAGGGAATTTTTGATCGGCGTAAGCTTGTCGAGAGTTTAAAGCAAAAACAAAGTTTGTGTCTAGACACTGTAGAGACAGATACTATGTTTTTGACCCAAGCCTTCGCTGGTGCAACTTGTAGTAATTAGCCGGAAATACGTGTTTATTTAGGTCATGTCCTCTTGAACTTACATTCGGCAATACTCGGGCGATCTCCGACGGCTCCGATTTAAATGTAGGTTAGAGGAATCGGCCGAGTTGAGACGAATGACACATCAAGACACCCTGTGTCATTAGAAACGGTAACGCGGTTTTACATAACTTTTCAACTAGCGACAGTCAGTCTCGAGACGGGTTTTAAGAATGATTCGACATGTGTTTTACATGTACAACCTTTCTTATACTTTTATTTGATTAGGGATGAACGCCGCTATTAAGATTTTTCTGTAAAATTGCGTTGGCTGAAGTAGGGCTTGTACGGATACACTCGAATATTCGGTGAACTTATTCCCAGCGAAAATGTTTCGTATTCGTCTGTTTCAAAAGCGAATATTGCCGAATACCAAATGCGACAGGCAACGGAAGATATTTCATTTGAGCCATTCTACTTTGCATTTTTTCAATCTGTAAAACCATATCAATTCAAAATTCTATTTGAAAATTAAATAAATGATAGCTAAATATTCAACCGAAGATACCACTCCAATTGACGAGTAGATATCGCCGTGGTCAAGGGGGGACCAGATCCGTCATGCACTTGTTTACAATTCGACAGGCGGGTTTAGTTGTTAAATTATTCTGGAAAAGTCATTGCGTTTTTTACAGAAATCATAAAAATCTTAATCGATGAATAAAAACTGGCTCCATCCTTCCCAAAATTCGTTTAGAATTGTTTAACTACAGTTTAAGCAATAACTAGCTCCGAGCAGAAAGTCTAATATCAGCCGCAATACTGTAATAAGATATCGATAGTGAGTGATTTTACAAGCATCGAAACTCATGAAGGTAAACAATAGGTTCTCGTGCAAAAAATAAACCGACAATTGTAAGGATTCTCTTTTCTTTTTGACAGAAAGTCGGAAGGAAAAAAAAACATTGTATTATACTTAAACATAGTCATAGACATAGTCATGCAATGATTACCTCCCTTTAAAAATAAACTTCTTAAATAAGATTCTTATTCGCTTTTGATGTAGAAATTACGTTACAAAAATAATATTTATAAAGACTTTTAGTATGCAATTTACTATGGAGCAATTGTTTAATATAAAAAGTTATACTTTAATTTCTAAACCTTAAACAGAAATTATCTATGAATTAAACTAATAGGGCACTAGACCTCCTATAACCTATACTAAATATTTCTCATCCTGCAGTGTTACAAAATTGATTAGACCACGCTTGAAGCGAATTGGCCAATCAGAGAACAGTATTTCAAAAGTATAAATCACTGATACAACTCTGAGCCTTGTATTTACAGATATACGGTGGTAGTATGTCGTGCATGTGAATCTCAACAGGTTTTGCGTGCCGTGTCATTGCAAAAAGATATCGTCCATTTTATATTAGCGCCTTTTCCAAAACACTTTTTACAGTCGCAAAAAATGCAAAAGATCTACAAAAGTAACGGAAATAGATTCATCGGTTATTTCAGCATTATTACACACATTTTTAGTAATATCAAAGCGAGCTTTACCCTTTTTTTATTGTAAAGAGGTTCGGGTAAAAATACAGACACTGATAGAAAAGCGTGGTCTAAGTCAGATAGAAACAGGACAGGAATTTTCCTCTCTTTCCCTTTCTTTGAATTTGCAGTGAAATTTCCGAATAACGGAAATTTTGTCGAGACAATTCTTCCCACTTTTTTTTTACATTCGTAATTTCTCTTTTCTAATTCAATTCAATATATCACTCTAGAATGCCATCAGGTTCGTTCACCATCAGTACTTTCAGTGCTTTGATTCTACATGTATGACTTATACTTTAGATTGCAATTCTTTACATGTAAATGCGCAATTTTGCGATTTTACTGGCTGACTTTTAATACTTCATAGTATAATTGTTTTAATTTGAATGACAAAAAAGCGAAATATGTAAAATTAGAAAATGCTATATGTAAACGAAAGTGGTAAGGATGGATTTGGATCGCTCATCTGAATTCAACATCATCGTGTGAAATATATAAGTATTGATCCATTTAACTCCATGATTTCATTAACAAAATCAGATTTATGATCAGGATTTAAACGTTGTTCGCAAACGTTTTCAACGACGCGTACAGCAACGCCAACAGCAACGCATTTGACACTACATGATAAAAATATCTCGTCTTTTTTTTTTTTTTCAAAAAAAAAAACCTACGTCTTGCGCTAGTTTATTGCATATGGTCCCGTACAGATGTAGAATAAGGGAGAGCAATCTCTTGATTGTAATAGTATTGTAGAAACTGATTTACTCAACCTATTTCAAAGCTATTGGCATTAAAAGACTGGTGTCTAGATATTTGTTTACTGATAGGTTTAAATCGACTTAATGTTGCTGATGAACTTCTGTCCAGTGATTTCGAGCTTTTTCGTCTACTCTTCGACTTTTTCCGCCGTTGGATACTGTCGTAGTCTATTGAATACGAATCACTTCTAATTGTAACACTTCGGAGACTATCGTCTTTATCGTCTCTGTTCGAGTCACTCCGTAAGCTATTGTTTAATCCCGACGTACTTCGTAGACTTTCGTCACCTTCTGAGCGAAATGAATCGTTAATTGCTTTACTTGTCGACCGAAACCGACTGGACAGATTTAAGGAAGGTGAACTATTGTTGGCGTGTTTACTCGTTGATGGATTTTGGTTTTTTATTTGTCTTAATTGCACTTCAGATTTTGAATTTGTAACATCTGGCTCACTACTGAACACTTCTAAAGACTGAGAATTGGACTCTTGCTCGGCAAAACTCCGTCTAATCCAAATAATTTCAACGCCGTTATCGTCCGTGTTGGTATTTATCTGAGAGTTATTTCCCTTCTTGACGTCTGAACGCTTCTCGATACTGGCAAGTATTTCCATCAGTCGTTCTTCTGGTTGATCATTAACACCGATAGGTTGATACCGCCATGAACTTGACCTCTGACTAGCTGGCTGTGATTTTGATGTCGAGGACGAATGCTCCACGCGCGCGATCTTATACCCGTGTGACGTCACAATATCTCTGATGGCGTTGGCAACGAGGGGTTTCCCAACGCCGTACCCTATAGCGGCCCCGACAACGACAGCGACGAGAATCCAAATGTTCATGGTCATCACACACAACATCATGAAGTAGCTGATGGTCACTCTTATCATCTGGACAATGGATTGTATCAACTTCTCCCAACACGTGAATACAGTGGTACCACAACATTTAGACCTGAAGAAAAAATAAGTTCTATATCAGCTAGAAAGGAGTGTGCTCAGGGAGACAAAGCATTCGCGAATGTTAAACAAGAGGACTATAATGGTTCTATATCGCTTCTCCGGGTCTCATTGACCGCTTGGACATCAAACGAGTAAGATAGGCAGGTGTTCACTAGTAGATATCAAAGCCCTGAAGGGCCTGAAAGTCGCTTCAACTGATGTATTAGTTAGACAAGACTTGCTTTTTATGACCCTATCAGAGAAGGTTTTAAAAAGTATTGAAGGAAATGAAATTAATATTGAATTGTATATAACAAGAGATGTTTGTTTCTTAAAAATTAGATCTATTGAACCTCTCCACAATAAATTCTATGCACCTTTGAATTTTCAAAAATGTGACCTGTCACGCTAAATGGGACCTTATCCGAACTCCAAAAATCCAAATTTTGACAAACTTGTCAGACCCAGCGCAGGTTAACCAGATCCCGTATGCGGAAAGTGAATACAGAGTAAGATAGGATTAATACCCCAGATTTAGAAAATTACATAAAAGTGAAAAGCGTCGGCCTTAGTCTGGCTGCGCGGACAGTACAGACTGACAATATTTTACACATGCCATAAGGGCCCTTTTAGTGTGATGGGTTACAATTATACATGTACCTTCATCAATATTTGAGCTATGTGCAAGACAAGATTTGTACATGGACGGACAGACAGGCTGATGCCAGTACAACCCCTAAAACGATCAGGGTTCTCCTAAGAATAATTGGAAGCTGTAGTGGCAGCATCGTTGGAAGCTTACAATACAGTGTTTATGCAAGTAATTGTGATTATGTAAATAAAAACATTTGGGAAAAGAATAAATTGCTCATGTTGAGCAATTTCTTCTTTTCCAATAATGTTTTTATGCATATTTATTGTACAAAATGCCTTAATTCATCAGTTTTGCCTTATTTCATCAGTTTTTGACATAACTAAAATTTCTCTATTTGATGACCATTTTGAAGAAATTAAGCGGTGGGGTAGTTTTAAAGCTGTAGGGGCATAACACTGTTTTAGATGAAGCTGTAGTGGGGCTGATACAGCTTATTGGGCTGGTGAGAACACTGACGATCGTTTTGCGGGGGTATGGTTTATTGGGGTTTTACGCCGTTTTCAACTGCTATGGTCATACTGCAGCGACTGGAGCACCAAACCATGGATTCTAGTTTTTTTCATACCAGTACTTTCACAATACCCTAACCGAGCCTCCTGCTATTCCTCTACATAGGTTCACGATATGGGTGACATTCTTTTAGTGGAGCTACAAAAAGTTTTGCTGGGGTATAATAAAACATACTTGTCAAAACTTCTAACCGGCCTATTATTTTCTGTCACAAATGACATTTTGAGACGGGATGAATACAATCATCAGTTTTCATTGAACAGAATAATAATTTTCGAAGTGAAAAAGATGAAAATGTTACCACTATTCTGGTTTAAGTATTTAAAAAAATACACAAGTTTCACCATATCTCCTTATTTTGACTTTGATTGATTTTAACATTGGTGGGTGGAGTATTTTGTGGAAAATTTGTTCATATCTGGGAAATATTCCATAGAATCAAATTCTTCTTTCGAGAATAATGCTTCTTTATCGATTGACTAGAAATGTTCATAGATAAATTTTTAAGAATATCTAATTTTATTTGGTCCTAAATCAGAGTTTCTGTCAAAACGAAGCGAATAACAACCGATGAGAAAATGGCGACTGGATCTAGATCTATCAAGATGAGAGCGTGTCTGAATTACTGCGCATGCGCGAACTATTTTTTCGATGCTTTCCAGGGCTCTCACTAGGGTTTTGAAAGTAGGATTCCAGGAATCCAACTTCAGAAAAAGTTGGATCCAACACAAAAAAGTTAGATTCCATCATTATGAGGGTTGATTTATACCATGCAAAACTATGATATTGAAACGACAATTTATTAACCTTTTACTACACAATCCAATGTTTTAGTCACCAGAATGGTTATCTTAAGGAAAACATTGATTGAAAAGAAAGAATTGCTTGTGAAAAACAATTTCTTCTTTTATCCCAATGCTTTTTACATTTTTTTTATTCATTTTTGGAGATGGGCTCAGTAGATGACAAAACCTTTCCCGGTTCAGTTTAAACCCATATAAAACCAATACAGAAGCAAGTCTTTGAAACAGCCATATCTTCTTTTTGCCAGAAGTTAAAAAGAGGTCAAAAAATGTTATTGTTTTTACTTAGACTTTAAAAAAATCTCAACATGTAAGTCAATGCGATGATTCTCTTTGCAGATGTTGCCAATTGAGAGAAAAAAATCAGAATTTATATTCATTAAAAAAGATTGTATGTTTGAACTGCTTTGGTTATCTCTCTCTTTTTTCTTTTTTTTTTTTTTTTTTAGATTGAAATAATTAAACTTTCCGAACCACTTGTCTCCTGATTTGTGTTCATTATTTTTTTTCATTTCAACACGTGTCTGATCAGTAGGCTGATCCGGAGCTTTCCATTTTCGAAATACGGTATCCGACAGAATTAAGCACATAGTGGTAATTCGCTTCGTGGTTTTTTTTTCGGAACATTTCTTTAATTAAATAATTGTTTTAAGTCAAAATACGATTTTAAAAAAGGTAAGAGAGATTCGGGACAGTTCGAAGGACACGGACTATAGTCCAACCGCGGTATTCAAAAACGCGGGAAAATGTGGTATAGCCAGTCGTAGGGGTGGACTGAACTGAAATTTAACAAGCGCGAGATAACGGTACTTAATCACAAATGGCAAATCAGCCATATACTGATAGAGAAAAGAAACCCATCAAGAAAAACACCTTTTCTCCCAATCGATATTCAATGCTTTTTGTCGTTTCAATTTTAGTTTCTCCACGATGAAGTCGGTTTCGAAAGCATGTTACTTTTGCGCTTTGACTCATGACGAAAACAGATGTTATTCATAGGATGGCTTAAATGCCAGTAGTTTTGTGTTTCTGTAATCGTTACGAACAATTCGGGTCAATTATGTTGTCTTACGATTGTCTTCGTCTAAATTGGGGCCCTGCTCGAATTCAATTACCGGTATCAATATATTATATTACAGTTCACGTGTTTCGTTTATGCCTAACAATCGCCAAAACACATTGTCGGGCAGAGTCTAGATTCAATTCATTGATAGTCAGGCTCCGCCTACAAGGTCTACGAATAACCGATTACGATTGGCTGTTGGCGTCAATTAACGCCACGCCTACCGCGCCCATCTATCGGACTTCAGATATGGCAATTATCGATTTTTCACGCGACAGTTATTGTTTATCTAAAATGACCTGGCACTCATTAACTTCCGTTAACGCTCGAGTATTCCCGCATCGTTACCCAATTTCATTCACCGTTTTAGTTATTATTTCACATCCTCTTCAAAAAGTCGCGGTAGTACAGTGGTTACAGACGCCTTCCCGTACACCGATAAGTTGTTGGGTCGAGTTCAATTCCTGACAGAGACACATGTTATAATCATTGCGATTATCGTCAACATATTGATTTTTTTCGTTTTTTTTTTTTTTAAATTACATTTCTTATTATTATTTTGTATCTTGTTTGGGGTTTTTGTCAGTTACGATCAATATATTTTATTCTGACATCATTCAATTTTGTGTGTTTGCACCAACCAAGATTATTGTATTCTGATCGAGAGTAAGATTTTTTTCATACCTCAATGAAAAAATTAATAAGTTGTTAGTAAGTTTGTACTAAAAAGTAGTCACGATAAAGATCTCATTTGCTTCATGATTTTGAATTATCAGATAGAGATAAGAGTTAAACCGGAATTCGATTAACATGTTCAAACCCTCTTTGTGTTTTTAATTTCATACAATCATTTTTTTTTAAAAAGTGCCTCCTCATCTCTTAAAGAAAGATCTAGATACTTTTCAAAATTTATATTTTTTTCAGTAATTACCAATGATTAATGGACAGGACTTTACAATACTTAGTAGTCAAATTGAGGCTGACGGAAAGGCTGTGCCGAATACAAATAGTCTTAGGCAACACTGTTCAAAATATCAAAAGTATCAAAATCGGTACTCAATTAAGTGTTCCCCGAAAAAGAAATAGAAATATTTATGGTCATAGTCCGGCTTGAACTCGTGGCCTCCCGAATATGGGAACGCAGCCTAACCACCACCGCTAAATTTCCGTGTGTACTTTGAACTGTGATACATATTTTTCCATCTTAACTTCGCGAGTATAAGTCTATATTAAGAAACATTTTACCGAATATCAATACGGGTCAAAAGGAATATTTAATGAGTGCCAGGTCATTGTAGATAAATAATAGCCTAACTTACGTAAACAATCAAATACATGTTATACACAGCCGAGAGGTTATAAGTCGGGACTTGTGCCTTAGAAAAACTTGTCGTCCGGTGGAATTCTTTGATAGGATTTTTTGTCGTCCGCTGAGAAAAGTTGTCGTCTCAGACGACACTACTGTCGTTTCCGAGAGCCCTGCTTTCAACGAAAACCCCTTAACTGTATATAAAAACAAATTGTGGTTACGAGGTTTTCGTTGAAACCCGATGTTATTCTTTTTCTGAAACGCGTCTGTATTACTGCGCGTAGTGCACTATTTTTTCAATTGTTTACGAAACAAGAGGACCCTAAGGGCCCTAAATCGCTCACCTGATATTTCAAGTAAATTATCATTAAGACTCCATTTCCTATGATTTGGCATGAACCTTCCCATTTTCAACAGAGTTCATTCTTGTGACCTGGCACACATTTTGATCAAGTTTCATGAAGATTGGACCGTATTTGTGGCGTTTGGAGCTCTTACGAGAAAATTGTCATTAAGGCGGCTTTTTCTGTGAAATGGCACGGATCCTTCCCATTTTCAATAAACTTCATCCTCATGACCTAACAGACATTCTGACAAAGTTTCATGATGATTGGACCATATTTGTGCCTTCTAGAGAGTAAACAAAAAATTGTCATTAAGATGCCTTTTCCTGTGATATGGCACCAATCCTTCCCATTTTCAATAGACTTCGTCCTCATGACCTAACAAACATTCTGACCAAGTTTCATGAAAATTGGACCGTATTTGTGGCTTCTAGAGTGAAAACAAGAAATTTGTCATTAATGCCCCTTTTCCCGTGATATGGCACGGATCCTTTCCATTTGAGCAATTTTTATAAGGGACCACCCAAGAAATATTTCTGCCAAGTTTGGATGATTTTAACCCATAAGTTTAGGAGGAGATGTTGTTTAAAGATAATGTTGACAAAATTGTCATTTAGGCAGCTTTTTCTGTGAAATGGCACGGATCCTTCCCATTTTCTATAGACTTCATCCTCATGACCTAACAAACGTTCTGACCAAGTTTCATGAAGATTTGACCGTATTTGTGGCTTCTAGAGTGAAAACAAGAAATTTGTCATAAAGGCCCCTTTTCCCGCGATATGGCACGGATCCTTTCCATTTGAGCAATTTTCATAAGGGACCACCCAAGGAATATTTCTGCCAAGTTTGGTTGATTTTAACCCATAAGTTTAGGAGGAGATGTCGTTTAAAGATATTATTGACAAAATTGTCATTAAGGCGGCCTTTTCTGTGAAATGGCACGGATCCTTCCCATTTTCAATAGACTTCATCCTCATGACCTAACAAACATCTTGACCAAGTTTCAAGAAGATTGGACCGTATTTGTGGCTTCTAGAGTGAAAACAAGAAATTTGTCATTAATGCCCCTTTTCCCGTGATATGGCACGGATCCTTTCCATTTGAGCAATTTTCATAAGGGACCACCCAAAGAATATTTCTGCCAAGTTTGGTTGATTTTAACCCATAAGTTTAGGAGGAGATGTCGTTTAAAGATATTATTGACAAAATTGTCATTAAGGCGGCTTTTTCTGTGAAATGGCACGGATCCTTCCCATTTTCAATAGACTTCATCCTCATGACCTAACAAACATTCTGACCAAGTTTCAAGAAGATTGGACCATATTTGTGGCTTCTAGGGTGAAAACAAGAAATTTGTCATTAATGCCCCTTTTCCCGTGATATGGCACGGATCCTTTCCATTTGAGCAATTTTCAAAAGGGACCACCCAAGGAATATTTCTGCCAAGTTTGGTTGAATTTGACCCATAAGTTTAGGAGGAGATGTCGTTTAAAGAAAAAGTTGACGCCGTGACAGACAGACGGACAGACGGACAGCTGGACAGACGGACGCCGGACAACGATCGATCACAATAGCTCCCTTGAGCACTTCGTGCTTAGGTGAGCTAAAAACTCGTAACTGCATATTAAACAGGTGTGGTTACGGTGTTTTTTGTTTGTTAGTTTTTGTTTTTTAAAATTCTTTCTCTGCCTCATATGGCGTTTAAGAAATATGATGTATATTTCTTCTACAACTTTCATGCGATCGCAAAATGTGGCATTATTTCGTTATGTTTATTACCATAAAGTGCGGACAAGAAATCAGAGATCTACTTTGTCTCAAAACAGAAATACAGAAGACGTTAAGAGGTCTGTCTTTGACCTTGTTTAACCTGTGCAGAAAACTTCGTACGGCCACAATAAGTCGCAGCGCGAGCGCAAGCGACTTAAACAAGAGGGCCGTTGGCCCTGGGTCGCTCACCTGAGAAAAAAGCTTCATTACCTAGGTATGTCCATGCAACTACAGAAAAAGAGATTTTCACTTATTCAATCAGATAACATTTGAAATAATCATTCCCCCCCCCCCCTTCTGCTCCTCCTCTGGACATTATTTATTTAAGCTTTTTCCACAAAAGGTCTGTGATCAGCTAATCTATGCCAGATATACAGGCTGAGTCTGAGACTTTTAAAGTTTTCTTAAATAAGTTGATCAATCCATGTCAAATATAAAGGCTGTAGGGATTCAAAATTCTCAACAAAGCACTCCCCCCCCTCCCCCAAGATGCTCTGCACCTGGTGAGTCTACAGTCATGATTTTAGCTAATTCAATATATGTCCATATGCTGATCATCCATACCAACTTTCAAGTCTGTAGGACTCCTGGCTCATTAGAAGAAGTTTAAAGATTTCAAAAATGATCCAAAGTACTACCCCCTCCCCAAGACACTCAGCACCTGGTGACCCTACAGTCATGATTTTAGCTATTATTAATGTCAATATATTGATCACCCATGACAATTTTCAAGTCTGTAGGGTTCCTGATCCAGGAGAAGAATAAGGTTAACGATTTCAAAATTGACCAAAAGTACTACTCCCTGCCCCCTAATGCTCCGCATCTGGTGGCCCTACATTCATGATTTTAGCTATTTTATTTTAGATCCATATGCTTATCCTCCATGCCAATTTTGAAGTCTGTAGGGCTCCTGGTTCATTAGAAGATGAAGAAGGTTAAAGTTAAAAAATTTTCACAAAAGTACTCCCCCCTCCCCCCTGGTGCTCCGCACCTGGTAGCTTTACAGTCATGATTTTAGCTATTTATATTAAGGTCTATGAGCTGATCCTCCATGCCAATTTTCAAGTCTGTAGGGCTTGTGGTTCAGAAGAAGAAGAAGGTTAAGATTACAAAATTTTCACAAAAGTACTATCCTCTCCCCCCTGGTGCTACGCACCTGGTGAATCTACAGTCATGATTTTAGGTATTTTTATAAAGGTCCATATGCTGATCATCTATGCCAATATTCAAATCTGTAGGTCTCCTGGTTTAGAAGAAGAAAAAGGTTAAAGATTACAAAATTTTCATCATAGTACTACCCCCTCCCCCCTGGTGCTCCGCACCTGGTGGAAGTACAGATATGAATTTAGCTAATTTTATTAAGGTCTATGAGGTGATGATACATGCAAAATTTTAAGGCTGTAGGCCTTCATGATCAGAAGAAGAAGAATGTTAAAGATTACAAAATTTACCCTAAGTACTACCCCCTCCCCCCTGATGCTCCGCACCTGGTGGCCCAACAGGTATGATTTTAGCTATTTTTATTAAGGTCTATGAGCTGATCATCCATACCAAATTTCAAGGCTGTAGGGCTGCTGGTTCAGAAGAAGAAGAATTTTAAAGATTTTCTTAAATTTTTAACTTTGGTTGCCATAGCAACCAGAGTTTTTCACCGATTTCAATTCTTTTAGCAATTCTTAAAGGGGACCACCTTCTGCCAAGTTTGGTTAAAATTGGCCCAGTAGTTTAGGAGGAGATGTCGTTTAAAGAAATTGTTGACGGACGACGGACGACGCACGACGGACGACGGACGACGCACGGACGCCGGACAAAAGGTGATCACAATAGCTCACTTGAGCACGTTGTGCTCAGGTGAGCTAAAAAGCACAAAACATCGATGCCCTTTGTTGTTTTCTAAAAGATTATTGTTGAAATATTCCCTTTTCATTTCTTTGTAAAAAGCGATGAGCCCGGGTGGGTCCCAAATTTGATCTAAGGGGAATGACAAATAAAAAAAAAAACTTTTAGAGATCGACTATATGACACGACAAAACAAATTTGAAAGCTGTCGACCTTCTGGTTTCAGAGAAGGTATTAACATATGTGACCCGTCACGCAAAAAGGGACCATCTGGGAACTTTTTAAAATGAATATTTGAAAAAGAGATTTGGTCCAGCATTTGTCAACCAGAGGTCGCACTTCGAAAATTCTTTTACTGAAAGGTAGATTGAACATTCTAGATTAAGAAAAAAAGCCCATTGCGAAAAGTTTAGACCCTAGTCAGTCTGCACAAACCGCGCAGTCTGACTAGGATCGAGACTTTACGCACTACCCAGATGGTCCGTTTTCGCGTGACGGGTCACATATTTCTTTATTTGTTTCTGTGTAAAATAGGATGATCCTCAATGGAGTCCAAATTTTGCCAAAGTTGTATAACAAGAGCAAACTTGGGAGAGGCTCGCTAGCCGGTGATACTTATAAAATGTGACCCGTCACGCGAAAAGGGTCCATCTGGGTAGTGCGTAAAGTGTTGACCCTAGTCAGACTGCGCAGACTGTTAAGACTGATTTGGGTCGAAACTTTTATCTTTTTTTTTTTTTTTTTTGCTAATTTTCTGAATTTAAAACGATCATTCTACCAATGTGTAAAAGAATTTTTAAAATGCGACCTCTTGTTGGCCTGTACTAGAACGATTTTTTTTCAAATATTTATTTTACAGGAATCTTAGATGGTCCCTTTTCGTGTGACGGGTCACAAATATTAAAGCTGTCTAGCTTCGGTTTGCAGACAGGAAAATATTGCTTTCTCTGTTTCTTCATAAATTGGAATGTGCCAACCTGAAGCCAAAATTCGACCCCAGGATATTGAATGAACATGTCTGGAGGAGGGCCTCTACATGATGCTACATACCTTACAAATATAACAAGAGGACCATGATGGTCCTAGATCGCTCACCTGACTCTCTTTGATCACTTTGACATCACATCAACTTAAAAGGCAGATGTCATAAAGAAGATAATTTATACATAAAACCAAGTTTCACTAAGTTTGGGCCATATTTGTGGCCATTAGAGTTATTTCAAGTAAATTATCATTAAGACTCCTTTTCCTGTGATATGGCATGAATCCTTCCCGTTTTCGACAGAGTTCATTCTTGTGACCTGGCAAACATTTTGACCAAGTTTCATGAAGATTGGACCATATTTGTGGCGTCTGGAGCTCTTAAAAGAAAATTGTCATTAAGGTCCCTTTTCCCGTGATATGGTACGGATCCTTCCAATTTTAAAAATAGTTCATCCTCATGACTTATCAAACATTCTGACCCAGTTTCATGATGAATGGACCATATTTGTGGCTTCTAGAGTGTAAACAAAAACAATGTCATTAAGGCCCCTTTTCCCGTGATATGGCACGGATCCTTTCAATTTTAGAAAGAGTTCATCCTCATGACCTATCAAACATACTGACCCAGTTTCATCATGATTGCACCATATTTGTGGCTTCTAGAGTGTAAACAAAAAAATGTCATTAAGGCACCTTTTACCGTGATATGGCATGGATCCTTCCCATTTTCAATAGGATTTATCTTTGAGACCTAACAAATATTCTGACCAAGTTTCATGAAGATTGGGCCATATTTGTGGCCACTGGAGTGTAAACAAGAAAATTGTCATTAAGGCCATTTTTCCTGTGATATGACATGGATCCTTCCAATTTTCATTAGGGTTCATCCTTGTGACCTTACCAACATTCTGACCAAGTTTCATGAAGATTGAGCCATATTTGTGGCCTCTAGAGTGTAAACAAGAAAATTGTCATTAAGGCCATTTTTCCTGTGATATGGCATGGATCCTTCCCATTTTCGATAGGGTTCATCCTTGTGACCTTACCAACATTTTGACCAAGTTTCATGAAGATTGGATCATATTTGTGGCCTCTAGAGTGTAAACACTTTAATTGTTGACGCATGACGACAGACGACAGACGACAGGCGACGCACGACAGACAACGGACATTCAATGATCACAAAAGCTCACCTTGAGCACGATGTGCTCAGGTGAGCTAAAAACTGTCTGCCGTCTGGTTTCAGAGAATATTTTGAAGGGCCCTCTGTGTAAAATGGGATACATCTGGGCGGTGCCAATTTTTACCTAATGGAGCAGAGTTACGGTACATGTTTATTATTTGAACAATTTTATTAGAATTTGGCCCCAGGAACACCTCTTCCAAGTTTCATCAAGATTAATTTAGGAGAAAGGGATAATTAGAGAAACTGTGAACAACGGACGAATGACATTGGGCGATCTTTTTCAGTTAAGGTGAGCTAAAAAAATATTTTTCCGTTCATACGTAAGTGCTTCGAAAACGGGATACAAATTCTTGAACCTTTTCGCGACCATTTTGATCGTGAACGCAGGGTGGGTCTCTTGTCATACAGAATAATCAGAGAATACTATGTTATTGGATATCTTTTCGTTAGGGGGTATGAAACTTAAAACCTCATTTGCATGAGCGGTCTTCGCAGATTAAAAAAATTGGTATTAATAGTTAGATGGTTATTCTCCCCTCTCAAGATAACAAAAATAAACAAATAAACAAAAAGATAAGAAAAAATAAATTACTTCTTATATTCAATGCTAATGAAGGTCTATTACCAATCAAAAACTGAACACTTATATTGGACGTGCCCAGTTCAAGTCAAATCCAAACTTTATGAAATGAAAAGACTATAAGAATTATTCAAGAATTAGTGTAACGTAACTTTTAAACAACCATTAGGAAACAACCCAAGAAATGAACAAATACGCATGAAATATACATGAACATAAAAATGTGCAAAATACCAAAAAACCTCCGTACTCAAGTTGATGCTCTAGTCGCCGATATTTGACTGTTAGTTGAAAATTGCGCTAATACCAATAAAAAATAAACATTTAACTTACCCTTTAGCTCGAGTCAATGCCTTATGTCGAAGATATAGGAGGTATTCGTGTAAACATTCATACGTCACGGCTGCTATGATAGCAGCCAACATAGCCCCCACCAGCCCTGTAAAAAAGCAGGTGAATATGGCGTGAAGAACCGCTACACATTTTCTAATTTCAGGAATTTAAATTTGTAAAGATATTAGGAGAAGGATTTTTATTCAGTGTAAGATCGATTTTTCTTCCATTTCCTGAACAACAAAAACTATATTTTCACCAGTAGCGGGGCTTAGAGAGAAAATTTTGCGTTTGTTGTTCACGAAATGAAAGATTTATCGGTCTGAAACAAAGACACGAACGACTATCCTTTTTCTATGCGGCTTAATTTGGTCGAAATGTGAAAATTGCATAGGCGTTACTAGGATTTTGTAATTAAAACGCACTAAGAAGGCGACCAACATAGAATGTAAAGGATAAAGGCAATATGTGAACTGTTACAAAAGATGAAAGACCTCCGTCACAGGCTCCCGTTTTCTATCATTTGAGCGTTGTTGAATAATCAAAAGATCGGTACTACAGCTTGAATAAGCTGTAGTTTCGATGTAATGATTATTCACTAACGACATTTTACGAAAGAGGATTTATTTCTAATTAGCAATTGCGTAATCTGCGTAATGGTAATTACGCCCTTTAATTGTAGGCTAAAATTACTACAAGAGGACCAAGATGGTCCTAGATCGCTCACCTGAGTCTCTTTGACCCCTGGGACATCACATTAATTAGATAGGCAGATGTCAAAAAGAAGATAATTGCCTAA
This sequence comes from Fragum whitleyi, assembly GCA_948146395.1. NCBI lineage: Eukaryota > Metazoa > Mollusca > Bivalvia > Cardiida > Cardiidae > Fragum > Fragum whitleyi. The sequence continues at coordinate 41,013,808 of OX411548.1, read as the reverse complement.
GATCAATACCATGGAACGTTTTCAGCGAAGAGCAAGACAGATATGCCTTTTTGCTCTTTGATTCTATGTAAAAAGGGATGCACACGGGTGGACCCCAAATGTGACCCCAGGGTCTTGATATGAACAAACTTGAAAGAGGTCCATAAGATGATGCTACATACTAAATATGAAAGCTGTCTGCCTTCTAGTTTCAGAGAAGAAGATTTTTGAAGGTTTTCCTATTTTCACCCATCGTTCTCAGATGAGCTGAAAGGGATGCGCCCAGGTGGAGCCCAAATATGACTCAAGCGTCTTGATATGAACAAACTTGGTAGGGGCCCACTAGATGATGCTACATACCAAAAATGAAGGCAGTGTGTCCTCTGGTTTGGATTAAAGAAGAATTTTAAAAGATTTTCGCTCTTTGATTCTATGTAAAAAGGGTTGCGCCCGAGTGGAGCCCAAATATGATCCTAGGGTCTTGATATGAACAAACTTGGTAGAGGTCCACTAGATGATGCTACATACCAAATATGAAAGCTGTCTGCCTTCTGGTTTCAGAGAAGAAGATTTTTGAAGATTTTCGTTTTTTACCCTTTGTGCTCATAAGAGATAAAGGGATGCACCCGTGCAAAGCCCAAATATGACCCAAGGGTCTTGATATGAACAAACTTGGTAGAGGCCCACTAGGTGATGCTATATACAAAATATGAAAGCTGTCTGCCATCTGGTTTCAGAGAAGAAGATTTTTAAAGATTTTCGCTCTTTGATTCTATGTAAAAAGGGTTGGGCCCGGTCAAAGCCCAAATATGACCCCCAGGGTCTTGATATGAACAAACTTGGTAGAGGGCCACTAGATGATGCTACATACCAAATATGAAAGCTGTCTGCCTTCTGGTTTCAGAGAAGAAGATTTTTAAAGATTTTCATTTTTTTCACCCTTTTTGTTAAGGGTAAAGGGAAAGTTAAGGGTGGATTTCATTTATTTGAACAACTTTGGTAGAGCTTGACCCAAGGAACATCCCTGCCAAGTTTCATCAAGATTGGCCCACTGGTTTAGGAGGAGAAGATGTTTAAAGAAATTGTGGACGACGGACGACGGACGACGCACGACGGACGACGCACGACGCACGACTGACGACGGACATTCTACGATCCCAATAGCTCACCTTGAGCACTTCGTGCTCAGGTGAGCTAAAAAGCGCGTCATCTTTACACGTGCTCACACTTGACAACGTCATTATGACGTCATTAGGCTTTTTTTTCATTGGGCTCCGCTCAGGTAACAACGCATGGAGTAAAATGAACAAAAGCAATGTATTTCTTTCTTATAATTTCACTGGCTTGGCGGTGAGATTATCAAGTGATTATCAATCGTCATTTCTCGATACCCACCGAAAGCAAAGAAGAAAGTCAAACAACCTTTACACATATTTTACCCGGCAATTCCGTAAGATGAGCGTCAAAACAACATAACATATGCAAATTTTCTGGATTATTTTTTGATTGACTACATCTATGTATACATACCGTAAACAGTGTCTGTTGTCCATTTTTCATGGATAAGTTGTGAAACTGTTTGATACTTCAGAAACTGAAAAAAATCACATATCTAATTTTTTCAAAGATTATTTCGCTTTCGGTGAATACGAAAGATACAATATGGTCGCTAGTCAGTTTAGTTTTTATACTTTAACACACAGTAAGGCCAATTAAATTGATATTACTCGAGCGACCACGTCTATGAAGCGACCGATTTTATCAAGAGACAATTGTAAAAAAAAAACAATTCAATGAAGCAAAATCTCTGAAAAGGTGGGCATTTTGAACCATCCAGTTGTTTATTTTTGAATCTCATGCTGTTGAAACCCATTTGAATCGTATCAGTGAGACGATTTTAATAGGTTTGAACATCATAGAATCTAAGTAAGCCTTAACCGACCTTCTATATATGCTATAAAATAGACCTGTTTTATTTGTTATGAAATCTTGTATAAAGCGACCATTCTAATGAGAGACCATTTTTGAGGTCCTGAAAGTGGCCGCTTAACACAAGATTTACTGAACGTGTGTGAGTTAATAAGGACAAAATGTTTTGTTCTCAAATATCAAAGGTTCGACATCCTTTATCAGCAGAAGGAGGCTAAAAGAGGCCAAAGGGGCTTTGTATTCTCCACTTGCTTTTAGATCTTCGCTTTTGAAGAAGGCATCAAATAACTTAAACTTAAAATGAGATATGAGTACGAAATCTTAGAGATGAAGATAATAATTAAAATTCGTCTCGGTTTAAAAGACTTGATTTTATTTTCTCTTGGTTTAAAAGACTTGTTTTTATTTTCTCTGAAGCCCGCAAGCTGCCCAGATATGTATCAACAAGCCTGAAATCAAACATAGTGCCAGGGTATGAATTAGGAAAATCTCCATTCTTCATTTCAAGATCTTTACTTTTTTCGATGATATCAAATTATAAGATACGAAGAGAATGTTTCTGGATTCACTGAAGTGTGAAACTTAAAACGTAGTCCTTCCTCACATATGAATTCGCTTGGCGTACTCATACATAGTCTAATTAATAAGGTTTTGAGTTACATTTCTTAACGAATAAAAGAATATCTATATCACTTTAAAAATGACCAAGTGTAATCTTACTGGACTGTGCCATCTATGATGTGTTTCGTTGTGACGATTTACCATGGCACCAAAGTGTGTGTGGCTACATAGATATTATGGTCCCCTTGGTGTTTGTATAGACATACTCCACAAATCTGAAAAGGAAAATGATACTACTGCATACATATGCAATACTCGAGTACAATAAAAAGGTAAACAAAAATACACAACGAACGCTTCAAATGGGTATACAAATAAAATTAACCGTGTTGCGGTAGAATAATGTAGACTGAAAAAAGGGTTTACCCCATCCACTTGTGGCGGAAGGTTGTCTGAAACATCGTTTTGTGTGTGTGTGTGTGTGTGTGTGTGTGTGTGTGTGTGTGTGTGTGTGTGTGTGTGTGTGTGTGTGTGTGTGTGTGTGTGTGTGTGTGTGTGTGTGTGTGTGTGTGTGTGTGTGTGTGTGTGTGTGTGTGTGTGTGTGTGTGTGTGTGTGTGTGTGTGTGTGTGTGTGTGTGTGTGTGTGTGTGTGTGTGTGTGTGTGTGTGTGTGTGTGTGTGTGTGTGTGTGTGTGTGTGTGTGTGTGTGTGTGTGTGTGTGTGTGTGTGTGTGTGTGTGTGTGTGTGTGTGTGTGTGTGTGTGTGTGTGTGTGTGTGTGTGTGTGTGTGTGTGTGTGTGTGTGTGTGTGTGTGTTTCTTTAATCAGGATAAATAATGTGTCATGTATGTGATCCGTCACGCGAAAAGGGACCATCTGGGTCGTGCGTAAAGTGTCGACCCTAGTCAGACTGCGCGGTTTGCGCAGACTGACTTGGGTCGAAGCTTTTCGCAAGGGGCTTATTTTCTGAATCTAGAATGTCCAATCTACATTGAAAGAATTTTTGAAATGCGACCCCTGGTTGACCAATGCTGGGCAAAATATCTTTTTCAAATATTTATTTTACAGAGTTCCCAGATGGTCCCATTACGCGTGACGGGTCACACATATGAAGTATCTTACCATAGATTGTGGGTTCTGCTTTCAACTGAAATACTATCGCATCGATTTTCGCATATAACTGCTCAAATATCTCAAATCTCAACAAGATCGGTATTCCTCCGAAAACATAGTATGAAAATGAATAAAAGAGAGGGGAACAATTCATCTATCCCAAAGAAGCATGTTCACATAAACAAGAGGGCCATAGTGGCCCTAAATCGCTCACCTGAATGAACTGTCAAAAATTGTTTAAAGTAGATTTAGAAAGGATAATGAATTCTTGCCAAATTTCAGGTCGATTGGGCAAAAAATGATGCCTCTACACTCATTACAAGGTTTTTCTAAGATATGACCCTGTGACCTCATTTTTGATCCCACTTGACCCAATTTCAAACTTGACCTAGATTTCATCAAGATGATCATTCTGACCAATTTTCAGGTTGATCCGGCAAAAAATATGGCTTCTAGAGTGTCTACAAGGTTTTTCTAATATTTGACCCTGTGACCTCATATTTGACCCCACTTGACCCAATTTCGAACTTGTCCAAGATTTCATCAAGACAATCATTCTGATCAAATTTCGGGTTGATTGGGCAATAAATTTGGCTTCTAGAGTGTCTACAAGGTTTTTCTAAGATTTGACCCCGTGACCTCATTTTTGACCCAACTTGACCCAATTTTAAACTTGTCTGAGATTTTATCAAGACAATCATTCGGACCAAATTTCGGGGTGATTGGGCAATAAATATGGCTTCTAGAGTGCATACAAGGTTTTTCTAAGATTTGACCCTGTGACCTAGTTTTTGACCCCACTTGACCCAATTTCGAACTTGTCCGAGATTTTATCAAGACAATCATTCAGGCTAAATTTCAGGTTGATTGGGCAAAAAATATGGCCTCTAGAGTGCATACAAGGTTTTTCTAAGATTTGACCCTGTGACCTAGTTTTTGACCCCACTTGACCAAATTTCGAACTCGTCCGAGATTTTATCAACACAATTATTTTGACCAAATTTCAGGTCGATTGAGCAAAAAAAGTGGCCTCTAGGGTGCATACAAGGTTTTTCTAAGATTTGACCCCATGACCAAGTTTGTGACCCCACTTGACCTAATTTTAAACTTGTCCAAGATTTTATCAAGACAATCATTCTGACCAAATTTCAGGTTGATTGGGCAAAAAATGTGGCCTCTAGGGTGCATACAAGGTTTTTCTAATATTTGACCCTGTGACCTAGTTTTTGACCCCACTTGACCCAATTTCAAAGTTGTCCGAGATTTTATCAAAACAATCATTCAGGCTAAATTTCAGGTTGATTGGGCAAAAAATATGGCCTCTAGAGTGCATACAAGGTTTTTCTAAGATTTGACCCTGTGACCTAGTTTTTGACCCCACTTGACCCAATTTCGAACTCGTCCGAGATTTTATCAAGACATTCATTCTGACCAAATTTTAGATTGATTGGGCAAAAAATGTGGCCTCTAGAGTGCATACAAGGTTTTTCTAAGATTTGACCCTGTGACCTAGTTTTTGACCCCACTTGACCCAATTTCGAACTTGTCCGAGATTTTATCAAGACAATCATTCTGACCAAATTTCAGGTTGATTGGGCAAAAAATGTGGCCTCTAGAGTGCATACAAGGTAAATGTTGACGACACACGACGGACGACACACGACACACGACACACGACGGACGACGAACGACGGACGACGGACATCCACCTAACCACAAAAGCTCACCTTGAGCACTTCGTGCTCAGGTGAGCTAAAAAAGGAGAATACAGATTTTATAGAATGACCTAGTACTCATTTGATTCTTGAATGTTCTGTAATGTACAAATATTCAATTATACTAATTTTCTGGTTGATTGGTAAAAAAAAGTGACTTTCAGAGTGCATACAAGTTTTTTTTAAGATTTTTTTTTAAGATGTTATCCCCTGACCTAGATTTGGTATTGGCAGACCTATTTCTAAACTCATCCAAAATTTCTTCAAAATAAGCATTGTGACCCAATTTTGACCCTATTTCATACTCGTCTGAGATGTCATGAAGACAAAAATTGTGACCAAATTTCAGGTTGATTGGACAAAAATTGTGGCCTCTAGAGTGGGTACAAGATTTTCTAAGATTTGACCCCATGACTTTTTTTTTCACCTTATTTGACCCAATTTTGAACTTGTCAGAGATTACATCAAGACAATCTTTCTGACCAAATTTCAGGTTGATCGGGCCAAAAATGAGGCCACTAAAGTGGGTACAAGGTTTTTCTAAGATTTGACCCCGTGACCTAGTTTTTGACCCCATTTGACCAAATTTCAAATTTTTCTGAGATTTCATCAAGACAATTATTGTGACCAAATTTCAGGTTGATCAGACAAAAAATGTGGCCTCTACAGCGCAAACAAGGTTTTTCTAAGATTTGACCCTGTGACCTAGTTTTTGACCCCAGTTGACCCAATTTTGAACTCATCTGAGATGTCATTAAGACAAAAATTGTGACCAAATTTCAGGTTGATTGGACAAAAATTGTGGCCTCTAGAGTAGGTATAAGATTTTCTAAGATTTGACCCCATGACCTTGTTTTTGACCCTAGTTGACCCAAATTTGATCTTGTCAAAAATTACATCAAGACAATTATTGTGACCAAATTTCAGGTTGATCAGACATAAAATGTGGCCTCTACAGTGCATACAAGGTTTTTCTGAGATTTGACCCTGTGACCTAGTTTTTGACCCTAGTTGACCTAATTTCGAACTCGTCAGAGATGTCATGAAGACAAAAAAAGTGACCAAATTTCAGGTTGATTGGACAAAAATTGTGGCCTCTAGAGTGGGTACACGATTTTCTAAGATTTGACCCCATGACCTTGTTTTTGACCCTAGTTGACCCAAATTTGAACTTGTCAAAAATTACATCAAGACAATTATTCTGACCAAATTTCAGGTTGATCAGACAAAAAATGTGGCCTCTACAGTGGGTACAAGGTTTTTCTAAGATTTGACCCCGTGACCTAGATTTTGACCCCAGTTGACCCAATATCAAACTTGTCCGAGATTTCATCAAGACAATTATTGTGACCAAATTTCAGGTTGATCAGACAAAAAATGTGGCCTCTAGAGTGCATACAAGGTTTTTCTAAGATTTGACCCTGTGACCTAGTTTTTGACCTCAGTTGACCCAATTTCGAACTCATCCGAGATTTCATCAAGACAATCATTGTGACCAAATTTCAGGTTGATCTGGCCAAAAATGTGGCCTCTAGAGTGCATACAAGGTTTTTCTAAGATTTGACCCTGTGACCTAGTTTTTGACCCCAGTTGACCCAATTTCGAACTCGTCCGAGAATTCATCAAGACAATCATTGTGACCAAATTTCAGGTTGATCTGGCCAAAAATGTGGCCTCTAGAGTGCATACAAGGTTTTTCTAAGATTTGACCCTGTGACCTAGTTTTTGACCCCAGTTGACCCAATTTCAAACTCGTCCGAGATTTTATCAAGACAATCATTGTGACTAAATTTCAGGTTGATCTGGCCAAAAATGTGGCCTCTAGAGTGCATACAAGGCAAATGTTGACGACGGACGTCGCACGACGCACGACGCACGTCGCACGACGCACGACGGACGACGGACATCCACCTAACCACAATAGCTCACCTTGAGCACTTCGTGCTCAGGTGAGCTAAAAAGGAAAATGGATAATCGTACACAGTTGTCGAATTATTTTTGTTTTAAACACGGTATCTACAACACAATATGCTAATTCAATTGTTGAATTAAGATAAAATGAGAATGTTTGGTCTAGTTTTATGGGAGTGTAAACATACCAGTGCTTGAAAATTAACCTTTAATGTTTATTGTTAACGAATATTTAGTATCTTTCACCTTACAAGTATGAACAGGGTTATTCAATTTTTTTTTCGTGATTAAATTCTAATGCACCTTGGTCAGAGGCCTTGACAGTTTTCCAAATGATGATCGGCCATCCGGATTAGAGGAATAGATGACAAACTAAAGCTGTTTAATTTTAAAAAAAACCCTACATTGTGGGTACTCAATGGAATCGTCTCAATGAGGCGATTCTATTGAGTACCCACAACATAGGAATAGATTGACAAAAAATGAAATATTTCTTTTAAAAACGAAATTATCCCCTTTTATCTGTGGCTCTGATGAAAATCGGGGACGTATTGGCTATTTTTTTGTAATTAATATTAATACTAATATGGTCAACCTGTGGTAGTTTCTCAATGATCTTCGATGAAGATCGGCCAATAGCTTTTTTTGTTAGTAGCTCAAGTACGAAGGACAACCTAGTTCGGCCTGTCTCGAGTCCCGACATCATAAATACCTAAGGTAGTGGACCCGTATTGATCCGCACGTTTCGGAAGTAATAAACTTTAATAGTGTTAACCGAGGTTTCCTAATGACTCCCATTAGGAAACCTCGGTCAACATTGTGAAAGATCAGGAGTTCCGAAAATTTGAGGAACTATTGCGGTTCCACTACCATCATCTTGTCGAGCCAAGGGTTACGAACGAGAAAAAGCTATCGATTCGATACCCCTTGACTCGTGAAGATGCACTACCATAAGACTTAGTTTAGCTAAAAAGGGGCCCGCTGACTTCCGACTAGGATCAGTCGGTTGTAAAGGCTGATTTATGATCTACGTCCTAAATCAGCTTGCTACATCATTCGGAACTTTGCTCGGCCTTTTCCGAAAACTGGAAATTGCCTCGGACATAAGTGTAGTAATTTTTGGCCATTTTGTAAGCAATCTGGCTTATGGCGGTTCTTTGGCAAATCGTCTACGGTAACAAAGTGTCGTTCCATTCTGTAGACTACATTTATCGACCCTGGGACAACTTGCTATCATCTTTTCATTCTCACGAATAATTCATGAAGCATTTTAATATGTGATCGCAAGTTTTTTGTGAGAAAATTTGGTCTACTTTTATTAGCATTACACGTCATTTTTATCTTTGAACATATCCCTAATTTGAATCGCTCTGTCACAGCATATTTTTGGCACAAGGGTTACAATATACGTCATCGGACAAGTATGTTCACTAGCCTCTTTTCATCATGCAAGTCAAATTTTTCAGTTCTTCCTTGCATATTAAATACAGTTTGAAAAAAAACCCACTGCGTTTTGTTATCATGTCATAGTATGCCAAGTTTAAATCTTCCGATGTGTTTGTTTCACCTGACGCGCATCTTGATGTCTGCGACGTCAAGTTAACCCACGTGCGTAACGACCAGTTTCCATGGTAGCGACCATATGATTCCTGAGGTTCATTCTTCAGGCTCCACGTATACTTTTTTACATCATATTAATAAGCTGAATTTATTTAACCTAGAATATTTCAAGCATTCAACAGTATCTAGGTTTATATATCATCGTGTATGTCACTGCATAATTTAGAAACATGACCCTATCCACATCCTGTATCATTCATTATATGAGCCTGTGCAAAGAATCTCCAAATGATTCACATATGCGCAATGCAAAGATTCTGGACAGCCTGTGCAACCACACAGTCTGACCAGAATCTTTTCTATGCGCTATATATATATATAAGGTCTTAATCAATCTTCATGCAGTCAGAATATATCATTATTGCATTGTGTCGTTGTCAACGGTACCTAACGTGCGTACCTTGCGCAGGTGTGAAATTGTTGGAAATGTCACACACAGGCTCATACTATATTCAGGAACATAAAATTTTGCATCGTTTCTTAAATAACATTTACTAAATACATATATAACACCAAACATTTAAAAAGCAACAGCTTTTACTATGTTTACAAATTTGGCACATTTGAATATTTGGTTGTTTCTGGGTGGCACTATAATATTCGTTAATATTCAGAACATTTTATTGTCAATTTTATATTGACCGTATACGGTATACACTCTCTCCCATTCACTTACAATATTGACCCAATCGACAACAAAAAATGAATATTGTCATTCATGGGAGCCTACAGTATGAATGAACAGATCGTGTATGAAGTCCGAATTTTATGCAACTACGCGCCAAATCGTTCAGCATGGGCAGGTTAGCGCTTATAGTACTTTGATTTTTACATGAAATCTGATGGACAAAACCCATGTAATGAAGCTGTCATGTTTCGATAATTACTTCAGTAGTTTGATGTTACATTAATGATATCGATGTCAGTTTAATGATTCTATGGTCTATAATTCACACACAGTCTTGTTATAGTCGATCTCTATTGACCAACCCTTAAATTAGATTTAAAGATAGAATGATACTATTAACAACTTGTAACAATCTTTTTTTAATTGAAACAAGTGCCAAATTGCATCATGTTGTCATAAGAAACTAGTTCAAATTCCTACAAAATAAATCGATTGATTCGCTGACCGATCTAAATAAGCAAGAGATCTATATGGTTGAACCGAGCCAAAATGACCTCTCCTAGAAATATTTCTGTACATCAAAAATTAATAGCATCAGATAAATAAATTTCCATAATACATTGTATTTGTTCCCAAAAGTGACTTTGTACGTCGCGCCTGGTTATACGCAATTGCAGAATATGTATGAGTACACTGACATGTAACATACTTATTGCATTTTGCCTTTAAAGCTGCTCTTTCACAGTTTTTCATAGGAAAAATACAAAACTCGCTCTTAGATTTGGAAATGTGTGTTTAAGAATGGCCCAAGGGCATCCGGCACTAAAGACAATTTCAATAATTGTGTAACTTTTTTTTCGAAGCAGCAAGGTCAGTAAGGGATCCAGTCTTTCTATCTCAAGTCTATACATTACAAAATCGTTAGTTTCCGTGAATAATCTTTTATTTTTGTTTGTATTGATATGAAGTTTCAATCTGTTAAATAATTTTACAACAATTTTTTATTGAAAAAGACAAAATGCGGAATGCACATGCGTTAATAGTTGGTTCGAAATTAAAGAATATTTTTAGGCGTTAGTAGTTGCTTTATTTTTCCGAATGAATTTCACTACATTCGGGAGTATCGGTCTTTCTTTCCATGCATTACAGAATTGGATCTGATTGTTTCAAAGGCTTCAATTTGATGAGGTCGATATTTCCGATTGATTTTACGAAAATTTTCAAAAAACACATTTTCCCAATCTAAGAAAGATCCGCTTTAATGTTATATTAAAAGCCGTTTTGGAAGTAAAGTGTGTCGGTTGTTTACTATTATCACATGTTTTTCTACTATTACATTAAGTTAAGAAAGAAAACAGTCGGTCATCGGAAAGTTGTTCATCTAATCGTCCTACCGCAGTTCGTATTTGATATACCATGTATATAAATGTAATAAAAGGAAATCACAAGTGCATTCTTGAAACTGCATGAAACGAACCAACTCTTTTAGTAGTTTTTTTTAATGTTTGCCTGTCAGTTAGTTATTACAGTAAGAAAAGATATTAAAATGCAGCAGAACTATTCAAAATTTCAGTCTGGCATGCAAGAGAGCCCATAAGTAAATACAAAGACATGTCTACACTGAGGTTCCCTTGAGCTCCCTCCAAATTCGTTGCTTTTCACACATTTTTACGGTCGATGTTTTAAATTGAATATTTTACCCGAATGATTTTTTTCTAATATAATTTGACTTCTGCCAATTTCAGGTACAAAGAAATATTAATTTTTCAGCAAAAACCAAATGCCGTTTAGGAGATAGTTTCACCATGTCGAAGTCCAACAAGTAAATCAGCAGTTTAACGATAGCAGTCTCAGTCCGTTCCTTTTGCTTGATACATGAGATAGATCTTCGTTAGAAGCATCATCCTAAAATAATGCGTATCCGCAAAGCGTTTGGTGGAGTAATAAGAGATGGGCCTGAGCGTGACATTTCAACTATATCACTCGAGCGTGAGACGCAAATATTGAGGCAACCAAGTCAAATGCAAATGCAAGAGGAAAATTTACTGAATTAAAACCAGGATGACAAAACGGTGCGAACAGTAAACAAATTATACCCCGCTTTGCACACGAGTACACGTGTAAAATGGGGGTAATATTGGCTAACTGTTTGCACCCTTCTATCATCCTGAACGCAGGGCTGGTAATGGGGGGCAGGGGTGTGTATTTCCCATGCCCGACTTGTCCGACATGGCTTTTCTACCTGCGGGCAAGTAAATCTTTCAAGGCCACTCGTCTGTGGACAAGTAAATACCGGAGCAAATCGTGGAATTGTACCAAATAGATTTAACAGATTAATTAGTTTAATGTCTGTATCATAGGGTAGAAAACTTCCAGCATTTCCCTCATTTAAGGCTGTTTTCTCAATATTCTTCTTTTCTCTTTTTTGTGTGTGGACAACTACATTTTGATCCTGCACAAGTAGAAAAACCATCTTGCATTTGTCTAAGGACAAGTTGAGAAAAATTCGTACGTCCACACCCCTGGAATAGTATAAGATCAGACTGCACGTCAGTACAGGCTAATCTTAGTCGTTGCCGTTTGTCAAAGCTTTATGCACAGCAGGAATATGCCGCGCACAGCATGAGAAGGGTTAACAACGTATTTTTTCTTTCTTTTAAAAAGTGACCAGGGTCCTATTTAACCAAACTTCTTACGAAAACAAGATGTGTTTGTGAAACACTAATGCCCCCGTCACAGCATTTTTTTTCAAAGTTTGACCTTGACAGATGACCTTGACCTTGTCACATGACCTTGACTTTGGTATCAGCAGATGCGGATTATTGAGATCTATCATCGTGTCAAATATGAGCCTTGTATCTTGAATAGGCTTGAAGATATTGGCAAAGGTTAACCTTAAATTAACCTTGGTTAAGTTTTCGGACAGACGGACGGACAGACGGACAGACAGACAGACAGACAGATAGACGGACATGGGTAAAACAATATGCCCCGATCTCTCGATACGGGGGCATAAGAATAATCACAAGTCAAAATCACAAAATATATCTGGTGTTTTCATTCATTGTTAGATTCTGCCTTGCAATATCTTATTGGAATCGTCTTCAGAAGACGATTCCATTGATATGATGCTTGGCAGAATTCCATATTAAGTTACTACTGTAGAAGCAACCTTAATTTTTTACTTTCGCAAAAAATGATCGTAAGATGATTAGTAAAACAGGCCCAAAAAGTGTAGCCCTACAGGCGATTAATCACATTTTAAAAATATGTCACATTATGACATCCACAGTCGACGATCTTATAAAGACATTTGTGGATTTCATAGTTAAGATTTTAGAGATAAAACGGAGTACATTATTTAATTCAAACGATAATATCAGTGTCATAATGTAATAGGTGTTAAATGTGTGTTGTATAGGTAGAGATCTGGAGAAACTGTCAGTGAATTTGTCACCCAACTAAGATACACACATCATCACCATCTTACACTTGGTTACATCGTAAAATTGACATTCATCTCAATCAAATCCATTCTTAATCGCTCACTCAGCGCTCCATTCATTCATTCATTCGTTCATTCCAAACACTCACTTTAACCACTCAAAAACGCTCCAAGATTACTAAATAGGATACAATCTACAGCTACATTCAAAATGAATATACTAGAAAAACCGCGATTTCACGAACATAATTTAAATTGTAAGCGTCTTGTAGGTTCTTGACTAAATAGGAAGCTAGTTATCCTGAACAAAATTAGCGGTATTAGATTTCATCCCTTCAATTTCACTCAAAACTCTCTCATCACACTCATTCAATTTCATTTCAAATCATTCACCTTGTCAATTTCACGATGTTGTAAACTGTACTCCTATAGCGTTAAGAACGTAACCATCTATCTTGTGCTACTGGAGAGCCTCTCCATAGCCTATAATACTTATAACGGAATAGATAGCGTACGTTTCAGCATCTAGGTAACACCTATTCACATCCTTTCACCGTCAGTGCTTTGCGTAATTGTGCCTCCGATAAATGTCTTTGGATTCCTATCAGAACACTTCTTTTTAAGAAGGTACGTCCCAGCTAGAAAGCCTATATGCTAGATTATGTAACGCATAAGTAATAAGATGGTAGCGCAATGGCAGACATTGCGAAAGCTCAAAAAAACTGTCAGACATTCGGTCTGACAGGCTTGAAAAATCTGTCAGACCGTAAACAAATCTGTCAGACTGAAAAAAACGAGGAAAAATAACATGTAACCACCAACGTTATAACACAAATCAATGTAAACTTATAAATCCAAAAGAATTTCTCTATCATAAAAGAAATAATAACAAAAAAAGCTATTGAAAACTGTAAAATTCTAAAGAACAATTTAAAAATAAAGAAACAGTAAATAGAACCTAAAATCAGATTTTATTATATATGTGAATTGCCTTAAGAAAGTCAAAAATCAATTCCAACTAGACATAATGAAAAATCTGCCTCATACTATCAACTTTAAAATATTTGTCTCTGATAAAAGAGAAATCAATTCAATCTATAAAAATATGTTCGGTAGTTCTCCTTTTAAAAGGGAGGAGTGCGTTAAGTGAGAATGACCAATGCGTAATCGAGTTAGAATTAGCTCTTCGCGACGGCATGAGCTGTAACCAGGCAACCGATCGCCGAGGTCCTGTCGAACAGAAAATACTTTATTATTCTGGTTAGCTGGATCAGTCCAACAGATCCTCCAGGTATCACGAATAAAAATATGAGTTAAGGGTTTTAAAATCGGCATAAGGTACTTCGAATGGTTCGAATTTGTCCTCTGTTTTCCTTTTTTTTTACCAGGCTTTGCACCCTCGAAGTATTTAAGGGACGCCATTATACTACGACAGTAAAAGTAATATGTATTCCGATTGGCTAATCAATACCTGTTTCAGCCAACCACATTCCGGTTTACAAATCAAGGGAAATAATCGGCGAAAACACGATATAATAGTGCCGTCCCTTTGTACTTTGTTGTTTATCAATTTTCTCGCAAACAGAATGACAAATATTTTGGTTATAAGCTTCCATAATTATGCAAACGCGAGGTATTGAACAAAAGCAAAATAGCCAAAATATGTCGGACATAGGGACCGACGGTATCGAATTTTCAATCGGACCGAAGTCAAAAATATCGGACAATGTCCGCGGTCCGACGTCTTTCGCAATGTCTGCAATGGCCTCTCGGCCATACTGTCTCGGGTCCTATCCTTTCCGATATATGTCTGCCATCTCTAGGTAGACAATCGTAAACCTATGATAAGCGGCTGGATGGTCAGAGAGAATGACGTGTACGTAGTACTGGTGCAATTATCTGCCAAGGTTTTGTAGGCTAGGGGGCAATGTCCCAATTATCTAAACAAAGTGGGGATATTTTACATAAAAAAAAATCATCGGGCAACATCAGCAATCTACTTGAGAACTCTCTCTCTCTCTCTCTCTCTCTCTCTCTCTCTCTCTCTCTCTCTCTCTCTCTCTCTCTCTCTCTCTCTCTCTCTCTCTCTCTCTCTCTCTCTCGTGTGTGTGGGGAGTAAGGGGGGGGGGGGGGATTAGGCAAAAACGTAGCATTGGCAGACTACTGCAGGTGATAAAAATACCAAGAATCTACGCTTTGGTGTTCAAGCCGTCGCGGAATATATATGAATCCCTCGTATAAATCGGCGTCAAACCGCATGCAATCAAATGAGGTAATGCTAACGCGACGTGTTTTGTTTTCCGAATCCATGAACGTCCTTTTCTACAGGAGGTTGAAAATATTTCAAAAGAGCAGACCTTGCTATATCATAGTAAAGAAGGTCAAAGGTCAACGAAGATTCAAAGCCCAGTAGACCGACTACGGATAAATCAAATACCATATTGATCTGATCCAACCCTAATTTGACCGGTACGCTACCCGGACAACCCTTTCTACTCAAATAGGCATGAATCCTAAATGTTAGCGCAACACTATTATAAGTGCATATATATTTATAGGCACTTATTATAGTATTGCACTGACCCCTCAATATGGTGTACAATAAAGCTAGATGTTAAAACAAAACATTCTTTATAGTAGGATATTTTCAAATGAATAGCACGTGCAATTGTTTCACAATCGGATTTTTTCGTCATATATGTCATTATTTGCGTCTTATATAATAGCCTATATGACCAAAGTTCCGATGGTAAATAAGTTCGTAAAAATGCCGTCACAATAGACTAACTGTCTGTCCGAACGAGTGCCATACGACATTCTGAACAGTGTCCTATTGTACCCTCACCATCCAAGTTTTATTAGATTTTATTGATTTTGTGTTGACAAAGGCGTGTGATCCTAGAAATATCTAAATTATCCCTTGCGATCTCACAAAACAAAGGAAAAAAGTTACATTCATGCACCCCACATTAATTCAAATACAATTCACACATTATTATGTAAATTGATAAAAGCATAACAGTCCGAATACGGTATCTAATCTAAGGTGTCTCGTACTTCGTTCTGAAGTATTTTCAAGAAGACTATTTTAAGAGATTGGTCATGACCGTAGTCGTATTCTTTGTTAAAGTTTAGTCATTTCTGGTTGTCGCATGTACAAAGATCCAGGAAAAATGCTTAACGTGATTCTAAAATTGAACGCTGTCACCGAAACACTATGTTGTAGGTAATCATTGGAGTCGTCTCAACGAGACGATTCCAATGATTGCCCACAAAACAAAGCTTTTTTTCTCATTATACATGTAATTGAGATATTTAGATCATTTTTCATTACCACCCGCTCCATCATCAGTAACTTTGGGGTACCGGTAACTTTGCTAGCTGTCAAAATTTGCGAGACAACTCTTTCCAGCGATATTTTCTTAAATATCGTTATATAGACAGTAAAAAGACTCAAAAATAAGAAAAATAAAATCTACGACTATTGGCTGGGTTTTAACGATAATAAGTCTTCCTAAAAGTATAGAATATAATGATGTACGTGTATTCAATCTAAGATCTTACCTTGAATATGAATAAGACAGTTTTATCCTACCATTTGAATTATGTCACTTTGATGTTCGATTTCTACATTCCTAATCGATAACATATTTTATTAGATTAAAATGAATGAATGAGCGTGACAAAAAATCCACCATCCGATGTTATCACGAAACAGTCACCCAATACAGCAATACTGATCCGACGATGCTATTACCCTTTACACTTCAGTGACCAAATTATTGCTACAGTCCACTGGAATATTTGTGTATTTAACCCTTTTCCTTTTGTTGATTGAATCTATCTGCTGTGCAAAAAAGCTTTGGTAGACAGCATAGGCTAAGATCAGCCTGCACAGACGTGCAGTCTATTCTTCGTCTACACTGTCTGCTTTCTAATCAATTATGGTGGGAGACTGGTTAAAAAACCCTCAATTTGCACTTAGTTTGAAATAATATTTATGAATAAAAAACTTTTATGTATTTATCAGGACAAAGTTGCATGGGCGAACAAAAAGTGTAACATTTTGCTGCGGTAGACGTTTACCTAGTACAAAATTAGGTTGAAGCTGACCTTTTTTCACTATTTTTGGTAAATTTTCTGAATTTCACAGTATTTTAAGAATAACGGTGACCGAGATAAGCCGTCCAATATCGATCATGGTTGAGATATCATTTAGATATCTAAAAAAGTGAGAGAGAGAGAGAGAGAGACACAGAGAGAGAGAGAGAGAGAGAGAGAGAGACAGACAGACAGACAGAGAGAGAGAGAGAGAGAGAGAGAGCGAAGAAAAGAGAGAGAGAGAGAGGGAGAGATGAAGAGAGAGATGGAGAAAGAGAGAGAGTGTGTGTGTGGGAGAGAGAGAGAGAGAGAGAGAGAGAGAGAGAGAGAGAGAGAGAGAGAGAGAGAGAGAGAGAGAGAGAGAGAGAGAGTGTGTGTGTTGGAGAGAGAGGGTGTGTGTGAGAGAGAGAGAGATGAAGAGAGAGAGCGAGAGAGAGAGATGGAGAGAGAGATGGAGAGAGAGTGTGTGTGTGTGTGGGGGGGAGAGGGTGTGTGTGTGGGAGAGAGAGAAAGAGAGAGAGAGATGAAGAGAGAGAGGGAGAGAGAGAGAGTGTGTGTGTGGGAGAGAGAGAGAGTGAGAGAGAGAGACGGAATGAGAGAGAGGGGGGAGAGAGAGAGATGAAGAGAGAGCGATGAAGAGAGAGATGGAGAGAGAAAGAGAGAGAGAGAGAGAGCGAGAGAGAGATAGAGAGAGTCGCAAAAAATTTACAAGCTGGTACTGGTACTACCCCGCCCCCCGACCCCCTCTCCCAAAATATTAAAATATTGACCCTTTTCAAGCTGAACCCTGAAAATTGCTGCTTTGACAGGAGATATGGACAAAGATCAGTCTAAACATACGTGCAGCCTGATCTTAGTCTATACCACCGTGTTTTTTCTGTCAAAACCAGAAAATTACAAGATTACTTTTGCAAAATAAATGCTGACCCACAATAAGTTATTACAGCACTTTGATTTTTAATGCAATTTTAGCAAAGTTTGTATT